>VDFB02271358.1:458690859-458896039 GCA_007258455.2 Sequoia sempervirens
TAGAGGGTAGAGTTTGCTATTGATATTGTGAAATTTGTGTAACGTTTTCGTGCACTAGAACTTGTTGCAACAATTGTATATTAAAATTCATTATTTTTGTGTTAAATAATATTAATATTTTTTTATATAAATAATTTAGGAATTTAAATTGGTTCAGTGTGAAGGTGGAGAGTTTATTTGTGAAGGTAGTAGTACGGAAATGGGTAAAGCAATTGACATATTGTAAGAAACAAAGAAGGCTATAAAAAACTATTTAGTAAACATATTTATTTGTTAACATATTAATCGTGAGACATAGAAAATAAAAATATTAGTGATAAGTAAAAAATTTAAAAGCATTTTAGAAAATGGAGAGAGAAAAATATAAAAATATTTTAATTTATTTTATATGCAAGACATTTAAAATAAATATATTAGTAATAGACTAAAAATTTAAAAGCATTTTAGAAAATAAAGATATTAAAAATATAAAAGTATTTTATTTTATTTTATATACAAGACATATAAAATATAAATATTAGTAATAAGTTAAAAATTGAAAAGTATTTTATCTTTTTTAATACCATATTATTATGTTCAATTAATGGTAATATTTTTTATTATTTTAACTATGTCTATTTTTTTATATCTCTAAATTAAATTCATTTAGTTAAATAAACTAATTATAATTAATTTTATTTATCGTGAATTTAGAAAAGAACATATGCCCATGAAAAATAGGCCATAAAAAGTAAAGTCCATAGGAATAATAGCTTTAGACTAGAGGTTTAAATATTAATTAATTTTTTTGCAAATATTAATCCACTTACATCATTGAGAAGTCCCACCGAAAACAATATGTTGAGGCTAGTGGTATGGAGCAATCCCAATACCGCGTAATGTGTTAATGGTGAACAGGTGTAAATGGGAATGCTTCTTTATGCCTTGTTGCGCTACATAGCTTCCAAACGTGGATTGATTGCATAGATAGTGAGAATGGAAAGGGTGTTACATGTAAACATGTGAGAATATAGACTATAAACAAATTTGTTCTTTGATTGATGCATAAGAATATGATCTGCAAATTTTGTGAAGAACATTGAGGTAGAGAGAAGTGTTTTATTGTTTGGAAGGCAGAGGACATTTGTAGAAGAACAACTAAATTTTGGAGAATGTCATGGAGGTAAGTTGTTATTGCTTTGTAAAGTATCAGGGATTGAATGTAGAAGAACTTTCACTATTTGGTAAAACCTAACTTACAAATCCTACCAAAGTAACTGCAAAACAACTCACATAAATATGTATGTCATAAATATGAAATAGTAAAAACCAAGAAATATGCAACATATGGAAAACTAAATGGTCTGGGCAAGATCTTATTAACTGTGAATGTATCAAATGCATTGACTATGGATTGATTGTAACAGTTTTGCATTTTACTTGTTAATTTTGTCATGTGATTTTGTGTTTTATGTTTATGAATGACATATTATGTGTAATCGGCTATGGTGGTTTGTTTAAATTGTCCTTGTAACAGGAACCATTTTTTTGGAATTGGAGTGGAGACAAAGACATGTAAAGTTGCAAATACATTTGATTCTTGAAGGAAAGACTGGAAGGTCATAGTATCAAATGTTTTTTCTCCTTTGTTTCCAATGAAGTTTGATTCGTCAAATGTTTGAAATTTTTTTGCAAATTGTTTGAATTTTTCTAATTTTTTCCCATAAGCAAGTGACCTTTGCAACCATTTGATTGCAATAATGTTGTAGTCAGAGATGTACATAATTGCAGTTGGCACAATTTGCACGCAATGATTGAATATTTCCAAAATATATAATGTCCTCCTAATTTCCTAATTTACTTTAACAAAAATGAATAATAGTCCTACTCCAATGAATAGAAAAAAAGATAAATTGTTTAATATTTCTTAATTGCAAATGAAAACATTGCAATAGTAACCTTTTCCTTTGCTTCAACTACTCCATGTCATATGTCATCTACTGTACCCATTTGTATAATTAGGCTTTATAACATCAAACAATGCTTGTATTCGCAGTAGGATAGAAGTATTGATACCAAGGCAAGGGCTATCACTCAAGTGAATTTGTAGAATGAATACAGTTGCAACAAGTTACTATTGCAATTGTTGAGTTCAGTTTTGAAATTGAAATTGTTTTAAGTAAATCTAGAGAATAGAAAGACTATTTCGTTGAGGGACTAGGTACTATTGCAATCGAGGTAGTTCACTATTGGAATTGTATGATGTGCATTAGATATGGGAAATCCTGTCAATCAATCTATAGTTATTTCATTAAATGACTCCACAATTGACAAGACCTTGTTCAAAGTATTCAGTTTTTCATTTCGTAATTCTCGTTTGCTTACTATGTATGAATTCCAAAATAAACAATTACACATATCCAACATTGTAACCTTTGTCAAAAAAAGCATTACTGCACACGTGAAATCGGTCAATATGTTTACTATTGTAGGAGCAAGTAAGACAGGGACATTTTTCTTCTATTTGTAAGAAAAAGCAACAAAACCATTGAAAAAAGGCACAATAATTAATAAAAACTTTATTTTAAGAGCTAACAACATGTTTAATAACAAATAACAAAGTCTTGGTGAGTTATAAGAATTGATTTGCAAAATCTTGTTTACAAGATTTGTGGATTCAACTAAATATTCTCACATGTTTACATGTAACAACCGTACTATTCTTAGCATTGATACAGTTGGTTCATCTATATGATGTGTGTAGGACGTGAAAGCATACACAAGCATTCTCGTTTAGGAATGGTCCCTTTGATTAACAACACCATATCATGTTTGTCAATTAACTTTTGGGTCTTGTTTCCTTGCACATATTGCATGCACTGATTAAATATTTGTCACAATATATAATGCCTCCCTATTTTCCTAATTTACTTAAACGAAAATTAATAATAGGCCTACTCCAACCAATAGAAAAAGAGATAAATCATAATTTTAAAACACATGAAATATGTCCTTAAATCCCAACTGTGATCAAGCAACTATTTCAAAAGAAAATTCAACAAATGCCATAGTAAATGTGCCTACTGCATTTGTTGTGTTTTGTTATAAAGTGGATGTTGTTGCTTACTGATTTATCCACAAAAACTAAGTAACCGGGAAAATAGCTCAAAGAGAACTCAATCAAGTATCAATTGAATCAATCATGTCTAAAATCTATCATTCATCTCTTTTCCTATTGTGTGGAGTAGGTTTGCTACTCTTCTTTGTGTAAGCAAATAAGTGAAATAGAAACACATTATAAAATTTGTCAAATAAATTTGATTGCCCAACCAAGTATGTCAAATTGAAATGCAATAATTGTAGTAGCAAATTTCCCTTTAAAAAAATGTATGTTTTATATTGCTAATATACTGCATTCTAAAAAGCTGCAATACCGAAGTTTAATCCATTTAAATGAGAACATAAGAAAATAAAGTATTGTCTAGCATATATAGGAAAAAAATGTTGACTATAACATAAAAGTAGCAAAAATTCTTAAGTCACAGAACATGAGATATAGTGCTATAGGTGAAAGAGCTAGGATCAAAGCATAACATAAAAGAGAAGTGCAAGTTGATGCAATGGAAGGTAGCTTTGCATTTGCTTGTGTTTCTTCATCACCTGCATTGCCATTATTATGGTTAGTACTAAAGCAATTTTGTTGTATAATTCTAACCATTTTTTGGAAATTGAAGAGCAAGAAAAGTATTTGTATCAGTATTATTTTTTACCTTGTTGTAGCATACATCGACGTTTATTTAGTTCGGTAAATAGCCTATGTGATGACATTGTTTTGATTGAGCCTAAAATGGCCTTTGGTGACAAAGTCTCGTAGTGCAAATATAACTGCTGAATTGTCTTGATGTAGTCTTCATATTTCATGTTTTGAAGGGCAAGAAAGAGTTGTCGTAGGACATTGCTTTAGATTGAACAACGGATTGTTTGCTTGTCATTTGTTATGATGATAGCTTTCGGATGAAGTGAGTAGATGTAGCTCACTTCCATGTCACATTGGTTGCAATGAGCAATTTCCTGTTGGAGCATGTCGTAAGTGTTGAATTTATATTTGTAACTCGAGCAAAAAGCTTCAAATGGATTTGAAAGTTTGTTTTTTGCTTTTAATGTGCTTGAAACCTGAAACATGTGAACATAGATTGTTAGAAGGGGCGGTTTAGAAATTTTTAAATGAAAATACAAAAAGATATTTAAAAAGTCACCTTAAATGTTGATTACAACAAAGTAGCTAACTTGTCCATTGTTCTCTTGTTATTCAATTTGCAAATAAATGTTGATCAGCCCATGTGGAACTTGTTCTTTTGATCTGTGCTTTTTAGGATATTCTTGAAAAGAAAAGCTGGGGTTTTGTTCCTTTGTAGCAATTCCTCTACTTGCAAGTATTGTTGTTTATGAGATGAACGTACTTGGCTGCATGGCAATGAGAAAGTTAGTCTTTGTTACAAAAGAAATTTAGTAAAGACCACACTGCTATAAAAAAATGTTAAAATGGATTAGTCACATATGTTGGGGAGACATTTGTACCTATGCTTTGTTAGATTGTGCTATGCCATATTTGATATCAATTGCATATGGGTTGCCTACTTTCTTAGCGCCAACAACCAAAGCACCTATTGTTCCAATTGGATATTGATTTGTGGCTGCTAGTAGTTTGTTGATAGTTGTATCTAGAATGAAGTAGTGATTTGTAGAAAAGTGAGGCATGCTTTCAACTGTGCTTGTGTTTGTCAATATCAGTATGCAATCACAGTCTCCTCTATCATAATCTGTTCCAGGTGCAATTTGGAAGCCTAATATTGAAACTCCCATTCCTGGAACTATTTTGTGCTCATATTCTTGCACAGGGTATCCGCCGATATTCAGTGTAATTATCATTTCTGCTTTAAGATCTATGAGATCTACACGCAGTACTTCACATGTTCTATTGACTTTGTCCAATGTTACTCTATAGACAACAAGGGCGTCACCTTGGAATGTGTCACCAATTTTTTTGCATTTAGCTCTTCAATTGATATTGCTTTTTTGACTTTTGTTCTATAAACACCAAGAGAAATGTAAATCTTATATTTGTACAATGCAATAATGCATGTGATAGGTAAATATGATAAGTTGTTTATTGTTTGCTTGTGTCTTCTTCCATGTATTGTACTTGTTGTTGTGGTCTTTTTGTTTGATCCATCATTTTCCTACAAGGTACTGATATAGTATTGGACAATCCATTGGAGAATGTATTACTGATATTTGCTTATGCATGCTACAATGTTGAACTAATTCAATGGGAAAGGTGGAATTTTAGGAAAATATGAAAGTGGTCAATCCAATATGCATCTGATCTATAAATATTGCATACACTTGTGATTGAATTTGACCAAATACGGTCAATGAGCGGCTTGTGTAGACTATTTGATTTTTTTAACAAAAAATGAATTTTGTTAGTTTGCATGAAATTTTGGAGAGTTCTTTTGCTTCTTTTTTTTTTCTGAACACATGTCAATATTAAAGTTGCCTACAATGTACAATATGTTTTTTGTATCTGCATATGCAATTACAACTTGTAAAATTGCAATTATTTCTTGCATGGGAGTATTAGGCCTTGCATAAATATTACAAATATTAAGTTCATCGGTGTGTAGCAGAATTGTGACCGTTTTGGCTTCAATATTTGTAAAGTTGTGTTCTTTTGTTTTTGATACAAACAAATGTTTTTTGGTAAAATTTGTTATGCCATGTATCATATTCATATCAAAGGTATTAAAATATTGAGATAATATATTAGGTTGTAAGATATGCATGTGTACTTCTTGTAAACACAAAATGTTAGATTGCATTGTGTCATAGTCATTAGCAATGTTGTGTGCATTTGGATTTAATGTACGAGTGTTTATCATGCATAGAAGCATTTGCATTGTATCGTGTGGATATGTAGTTTGAATATCAAGTTTCCACTGTGCAGTTGACTAGAGGCGATGCATTTCTAGACGTATCTTGTCCTTAACTTTAATTTTTTTTGTAGTTAAAGGTTTAAGCAGGAATAACAAGTCTATTGTCTTTGTTTGTGATAGTACTATATAAGTTAAGCCTTGTTGTCTTATGCCTACTAGTCAAACACCAAAGCTTGCATTGTTAGCCCTTGTGATCAATGGATGGTTTGTGCACATGATAGTTGTATTGGGAATTGTTTTCTAATTATAATTTTCTTGTTCGTTGAAATTTTTTGTATGGCTCTAGCAATGCGCAATATAGGAACCCATTCTTTTTCAATGAGATCAGTGTAGTATTGTGCTAGTTTTGTGCATTGTTATCCAATTATTGGATCAGTAAATTTGACCAAACAACATCAATGCCATTATGTGTTGTATATGCTTTAAATATTCCATCAAAATCGTTGACTAGGCCATCTTGTGTATTATATTTACTTGCATAGATTTCACCAAGGATATCCTATTTTAAGTATATTTGAGGTGGAAGAGTGGTTGTATGGTTGTAAAGTTGTATTGCATTATAGTATTCCTCATGCTCATCTATTGCATTTAGCACAATCATTTGATTGGAAATGGCCAATAGCATTCTATGGTTGTGCGTGTCCACATCAACTTTCTTATATAACATGTATGGAAGTGTTGGATCGAAAGGTGCAAGACAAAAGAAAAGTTGGTTAAGATAGTCTATGTCATCATTTGTTTGTAACCCCATTCGTATTCTATTACGGATTGTAATAAATTTTTCATCCTTTTGTCTCATAGTTGTGACCAATGAGTAGCATTTTACATTGTCTTTCCAAAAATTGTAAGGCATCAATTCAGTTACAGTGAGTTTATTCTCAAATACAATGGATTCAAGGACAGGTTGCGCTTGGTAGAGATCACCACATAAGATTGTATCAAGGTTTCCAAAGTACATTGTAGCAATTTACAGTATGTCTTGTAGTTGTCTATCAATGTAGCATAGAAATGTTGAGCCTACTAGTGAGATTTTGTCTATAAGGAGCACATGCAACCGATCATAGTGCTTGGACATAGTGTCTAGTGCTTTAGAAGCCAATGGTAGAAAATCTGATGTATTAAATAATATGTGAAATTTTGAATGTAATGTGACTCCACCTAGGTTGTAAGTTGCTTTACCTGTATACGCAGTTAATAAGCTCTTTGGCTTGTTTGGTTTTTTTTCAATGGACTTGCTATAAATGTGAATTAGAGCTTGGTATATGACTTTTGCAGTGAAAGTATTTCCAGTTCCAGCTCCACCAGTCAAGAACAAATGCAAAGGCTTGTTGATGTTATTCATTTTTTTCATTATAACATCTTTAACAATTGCTTGTTGTTCTTTGTTCAACATTTGCCTTAGTTTTTAGTATTTGTTGTTGTCAATTATTTGTGGGTGCCTATCAATTTCAAATGCATTGTGTGGCATTGTATTTGGTTTTATGCGCCCTATGTTTGGAAGATTTGTTTGAATGTCATATTGTTATGTTTTCCTAGCTTTTCTTGTTGCCAATGACTTATCGTCGTTGTCATTGTCAAGGGACTCAACATCTTTGAGTTACTTTTCTATGTCACCCCATGTAGAACTTGTGTTGCGAGTGAACTTTGCATGATTTTTGATAATGGTTTTTTCATGGTGCATATATGCACGTTCCCATGAATCAAACTTTTGTTTAAATGTACTCTCATTCATTGTAAATAGCACATAAAACATTAATTGCTCTCTACAATGATTCTCCAAATCAAAGTGCTTATTGAAGTTAATAAATCGTATTACATTTGGTTTAGTTTTTGGGTCAACTATAGTTCTATTTTTATTGTAACTTGAAACAAATTTTGCAAGACATATGTCTATTAATGTTTGAGGATGCATTAAATAATAGTTCATTATAGATTTTGAGAGTATGTTCTCTAATTCATTTGGTTCATTGTTTAATTGTTTGACATATTTTAGAATAAATGTACGATCACTATAGGACCGCGTGTCAATGAAAATGCATTTTCTTGAACTAAAGTAACTTAGTGGAAGTGATAATACAATATGAGCAGCTTGTTGTGCTGACATTTTTTGTAAGTTCAACAACGCATTTCCAAGTTTACCTATCATTTTTATTGCATCAATATTGGCTTGCTAGTGGTCCTTATGTATTATTTTGAATGAATACGTCATTGAATTGTCTACCTTTGCAATGTAAGAGTTGCAATACATTATTGTAGAATATGCATTAAGCACGAATTGGGCATCTGTATTGGCCTTCCAAAGGTGCGGTATTTTTCTTACAAAACTATTGTTCCATATTTCTAATGGTTTTCTTTGTAAGAAAAGTGTTGGCCTATTTAGTGTAGAGCTAAAAGTTGTTATATAATCAATTTTGGTTATGTTTATGTCATTTAAAAACATGTCTAAAGTGTATTCTTTGTCATATTTTTCTTTTTGCAGTATCGAGCAAACATTGACAACATTTGAAGTTATTGTTTTAGTCTTTTCTAGTATTGGTGAGAGTATTTGTGTCTTTCACATCGTGGAAATAGGAAATTGTATCTGCAAAGTGTTTTCCTTGATCTCCTACATCTCTTTGTGTGGTGATGCCTTTGTAAACTAGTGAAGTCGATTTGAAATGATTAGTGCTACAAGTAATGTACTTTTCAACAAAAGCTATGATGTCTGTGTTGTTTTCTGTGTAGATTGGTGCATTTTTCACCCATGTTAGCATATGATCATGCTCGTTTCCTCAATTTTGGAACCTAGTCACATAATAGTAATCAATAACATTTCCAAATATAGAGTCGTATGTAAGCATCAATTTTTTTATTGTGTTTATTCTATGTCTATAGTACCATACACAAGTAATAGGATCCTTCTTGATCAGTTCAAATTTGTTAATGTTCGTTTGAGCAATTGACTCTTGTTGTTTTTGACATGATTGATGTTGATTGTGTAATTCTTGTAGCATGCTTATTAAAGGATCCCAATTTTGTTCAGCACTAGTAAAAGTGAGGAAGAATATCGGTGGTCCTAGCTGTCGTATCATTACAAGAACATTTTTCTTAAGTAGTTGTGTATAGTTCAGGGATATTCTTATTCTTTTGAAGTCAACATACCCAATATCTGATTTTAGAATTCTCTCAAGGTTTGCTTTATGTTTCACATCCTTGGTAAGTAGCTTGCATCCTTTTAGTTGGCCCTTTCGTATTCTTATGGACATTGTAGACAAGATTTGTAGTATTAGTATATCTTGATAGTTTTGCAAAATATGTTTGTCGTGTGATATGCAAACTTTTTGTTTGATTGTAAAACTTCCCATTGTGCAATTTTGTGGTATGTAAAGTTTTTTAGAATGTCATCATTACGTGGCTTGCCAAAGAATAATGTTGAGAAATTCATCTCCTTAGCGTATTTGTCTTTAAAGATTCCAACTGGATAGTTTTGTTCTATAGGTGCAATTTCAATGATTTTGTCTTGCATGCTATGTATATACTTCTAGATTAAATGAATCCATGGACCAAGTTTTCAGATGGGTTCTCATGTTCTATGTCACTATTTGACTCAGTTTCAATTGTGATAGGCCCAGTATTCTCTTCAAGTTCATCATTAGTATGCAAAAAATATTTCTAATCTTTGTTTATCTGGACATTTTGCATTTTGTATAGTGTTGTTTTTGACAAGTGAGCCAAAGCTTCCATGATGAGATTGGGTCGTACCATGCCTTTTTGGAATGTATTTTTGTATTCCAATCGTATTTTGAGTGAAACAACAATTATTTGTGTGTTGTTAGATGATTGTGGTAATGCTTTTTGTATAATGCTAATGTCAACAGGGACATTCATGATGGAACATGTTAGACCTATTTGAGATCTTTTGTACCCTAGTTCCCAGATTTGGGAAAATGCAATTCTAAGTGGCACAAGTCATTCTTCTAGTTGGGATAGAAGTTGGACATATAACAATGGTTTATTAGTTCCGATTTTGTGTGGTACAACATACTTTGGTATCATGGATTGTTTTAACTTGCAGAATAGCATATATGACATATGCAATCTATCAATGCTATGGATCTTGACTGTACTAGTTCATAATATATTTCCTTTTGCTTTTCTTTGAATATTCTAGTATCTTTGCTAAAATACAACATTTGGAAAATTGTGCATGTGTATTTGGTGTATCTTGAATTGTTCTTTCATAAAGCTCTACTGCTGACATTTTTTTCCCTTATTTGATCTCATAGGTATAGGTTGATTTTGTTTATTGTTATTTCTAATAAATATTTTAAGGTGTTGCAGCCTTACAATAGAGTGATGATTGAGATACTTTTGTTTGATTGTATGAATGGAATTGCTTTTGTTATTGTCTAGCTTTTGCTTTTTGTTGCCATTGGTAGTTTGGTATTGTGTATTGTTTCTAATGAGTTTTTTAAGTTGATTTAACCTTATTGGTTGCTGGCAATTTGGATTTTGTGGTTGAATCCTTAGAAGCAGTTCAAAATGCCCACTTTGAGGGGTTGCATCATGGAACAGAGTAGAATATGCTAGAAAACTAGCTACATTGTTAAAGTGCAAGTACTTTTTCCTTGATGTTACTGACCAAACACATATCTATATATTCAACCATTTGGATAGCCACTAAATACAAAATATGTCTCCCCATAAGCCAATTTCATTGTTGCCAACATCTGGTTTCACAGAAAGGTGCATCCTACATAAATATGTGTCCTAGTTATGCTCTTTGTGCAGTCTATATAGACTTTTAGTGTCTAGTGCAAGGTTGTATGATCTAATTGCATCTTTATCTCATTTTGCAAAGCAACTTAAGAAGTAATCCACTATTCCACTTTGTAGCTCAATTGATGTATATTGATTATTCAACAATAGTTGTAATGAGTCAAACAAGCAATCTCCAACGTTGTACTTAAATGTTCCTACTCTGCATAGCCCGTTGTTTTTTAGTACATTGTCTATATTGCAAACTTGTGAACAGTTTACATATTCATACCTATCAATGTCTATCATTTCTATATTTTGATATCGTGTTTCCATTGAAAATGCATACAATATTAGATTGTTGAAAATGATAATTGGCATTAATATGTATATATGCTAAATCTTAAGCACTTTGTACATAAATGTAGGGCAACAAAGTTGATCTTTTGCATAAATGTTAATTTTTTTCATTACAAACAAAAAAGGAATAGTGATCTAAGAATATGACCTTGTATTTTCTTGTTCAACAATCAATTGTATTTGTAATAATGTAGATTTTTGTCTCCCACTTGAATTGTAAGCAATGGTTCTTGTTACAGGGGCATATCAGAAAAATGAGCATAGTCGATGGCATGCTATATGTTATTCATAAAAATAAAGCAATCAATGCTCAATGAATGCAGTAAGGACTAAACCAATACTATTGCAATCACTTGGTTTGCATTTCATAAACTTAGTTGGTTGATCAAAATTTATTACTGTGGTTTGAATAAGAGAATAGATAAAATAAAGGTAGAACAATTGAAACAAATGATAAAGTTTGACAAATATTTAAGCATTAAATGCACACTGTCTAAAGATACAGTTGATACTTGATCTAGTTTTGTAAATTAGGAAAATAGGGAAACATTATATATTCTGGTAGCCAATGCAAATTGTACAAGCTTTTCCAGCGAGCTACTGGATACTAAAATAGTGAATGCATGTTTAATGCATTAAATTCAAACTTTGCGAGATGTTTTGAAGAGTTGGTAGGTACATAATCCCTCAATGCATAGTTAATTCATGAAATCTCAGTCAAATGTTGGGTTTTATTTGTGCTTATTCTTGTTTGTTTATTGCTTGCTCAAAAGCTTCTATGCTTTTAGCTCTCGGTTATCCTCTTCCATGTTTGCTATTCAGTGCAACACTTCAACATAGTAAGAGCGGTAGGTACAGTGCACTACTGGTGGGTGGCTTGTCAATGCATTTCTAATAGTTGATAACTAGAAGTATTGCCCGTTGCTACAAGGAGAACTGAATGGTTTGACCAAGGTCCTAACAACTGTAGAGGCATTGTATGTATCAACTGTTTGTTCATTGCTTGACTGGTCATTAGTCCACCAACAAAGCTCGCTAAGTTTGTATTTAATGTCTAAATGTTTGTAATAATCTATCATGATGGCCTATTTTTTTGCAAATCTTATCATCAAGTAATTAATACATGTTTAATGCATTAAATGAAAATTTTGCGAGAATTGTTGGAATGTTTGAGGTTACACAAGTAGTGAATGCATAGTTAGTTCATGAAATCCTAGACAAATGCTAGGTTTTATCTATGCTAATTCTCCTTTGTTTATTCTTTGTTGAAAAGCTTCTGTGTTTTTTAGTTGTGCACACCCCCTTTCTATGTTCATTAGTCTATTCAATGCTCGAACATTGGAGAAGCCATAGGAACAACGTGCTACTAGTGAGTGGCTCACTTGTATGTTTGCAATACTCAATGGCTACAAACATTACTTGTTGTTACAAGAGCGAACACCACACATGAGTATAGTAAATGACATATGTTATGCAACACACAAACATGGAATAGTTGAAGCGAAGGATTAGGTGAATACTACAAGAAATGAGAGTGATTAAATATTTGCAAAATATTCAATGCCCTCCTATTTTCATAATCAACTTTAACAAAAATGAATAATAGGCCTACTCCAACCAATAGAAAAGGAGATAAATTGTTTATTACCTCTCAATTTCAAATGAAACCATTGCAGTAGTAACCTATTTGTTGGCTTCAATTGTTTCATGTCATTCTTCATTTACTATACCTATTTGTACAATTAGACCTTATAACAGTGAAGAATAATTATAGTCACAACAGGATAGGAGTACTGATATCAGGAGAAGCATAGCCACTTAGATGACTTTGTAAAATGAGTATAGTTGTAGCAAGTTACTATTGCAATCGTTGAATTCACTTTTGAAATAGTTGCTTGTCCAATGAAATTGTATTGTTTAAAATACTTTGCTAGTAGGCTAGTTCCTATCCAAGCAATGAACTCAGAGTCAATGCATTGTATGCATCTACAAGGAACAAGACCTTGCTGAAAGATCTAAAAGAGTATCACTTTATCTAGAAATAACAGACTAGATGATATTGGGATTGGTTTCTATCACTAATACTAGCATATCATGTTTCTTAACACACTTGTCGATGTCGTTTCTTTGCTAAAAATATTTAATGCATTTTGTATGTTATTTGCATTTAATAGACCATTATTTTTGATCTACCTGTAATACCATTTAATGCATTAAACATGCATTGATTGCTTGAGTATCTACCACATTGCTATCAAAGATGACATAATTTGCATTCAACGATTAAATATTTGCAAAATATATAGTGTCCTTTTATTTTCCTAATTTACTTTAACATAAATGAATAATAGGCCTACTCCAACCAATAGAAGAATTTCAAAAAATGAGAATTAAGACAAAAAGAATTGAAAGATTTGAGCAAGGTCTTGCTAACTATGGAGGCATTTAATGCATTACCTTTGCATTCATTGCTTGGGTAGCCACCAGCCTATCGACAAAGCTCACAAAATTTGTATTTAATGTTTGGATTTTTGTAAAAGTTTATCTTGCACAATTTGAATTTAATAGACTATTGTTTTTTATCCAATAGTTAGACCATTTAATGCATTAAACATGCATTGATTGTGGGGTTATATATTGTGGCATATATTTAATAAGTGTAAGCAAATTGTGTGAGTTTTGGTGGCGAGTTGGTGGGTACTGAAGTAGTGAATGCATGTTTAATGCACATTAAATGAAAACTTTGCAATATGTGTTGGATAGTTGGCGGGAACACAAGCAGAGAATTCATAGTTAATTCATGAAATATGAGGCGAGTGTTGGTTTCTACTTATTCTTGTTTATTTATTGTTTGTTGAAAAGCTTGTGTGCTTTTAGCTCTGGGTTCTCGTCTTCGATGTTTGTTATTTTGTGCAGTGCTTGAACGAGGTAGGAGCCATAGGAATGGTGTTTGAGCAAGGTCTTGTTGACTGTGGGTGCATTGAAAGCATTAACTATGTGTTTATTGCTTGAGTGGCCATCAGTCTATTAGCCAAGCTCGCAAAGCAAATTGTGCGAGATGTGTTGGAGGACTGGTGGGTACACAAGTAGTGAATGCATAGTTAATTCATGAAATCTCAGGCGAGTGCTAGGTTTTATTTGTGTTTATTCTCGTTTGTTTATTGTTTGTTGAAAATATTGTGTGTTTTTAGCTCTTGGTTGCGCTTTTCCATGTTCGTTATTCTGTAAAAGTGCACTATTGTTGAGTGGCTTGGTTGTGTGTTTATGATACTTGATAACTAGAAGTATTGCTTGTTGTTACAAGGGCTAATGGGGCAAGTGGGTACAATAGATGACATATTCTTTGAGCAAGGTCTTGTCGATTGTGGAGGCATTGAATGCATTAACTATGTGTTTATTCTTGAGTGGCCTGTAGCCTATCAGCAAAGCTGGCAAAATTTTTATTTAATGTCTGAATGTTTGTAGAAATTTATGACATTGGTCTATTTTTTTGCAAATTTTATCATTGTTTTTGTGGTTCATGTTTATGAAAAAAGTATTATATGTCATGGACTGTGTTGTCTATTTGTGATACTTGGTAGCTAGAATTATTGCTCAATGTTATAGGGAAAGATGAATGGTTTGAGCAAGGTCTTGTGGATTGTGGGGGCATTGAATGCATTAACTATGTGTTTATTGCTTGAGTGGCTACCACTCTATTATCAAAGCTTGCAAAAAATGTGTGAGATGTGTTGGACAACTGGTGGGTATAGAAGTAGTGAATGCATAGTTAACTTATGAAATTTGAGGTGAGTATTGGGTTTTATTTGTGCTTATTCTCATTTGTTTATTGTTTGTTGAAAAGCTTGTGTGTTTTAAGCTTTTGGTTCCGTTCTTCCATGTTTATTTTTCTATAATAGTGCACTATTCGTGAGTGGCTTGTCTTTATGTTTATGATACTTTCTTGTTGTTACAAGGGCTAACGGGGCAACTGGGTACAATAGATGACATATGCTATGTAATCCAAAAACATGCAACAGTTGAAGCAAAGGATAATTACCACAGGAAAAACTAAATGCTTTGAGCAAGGTCTTGTTGACTATGGAGGAATTGAATGCATTAAATATGTGTTCATTGCTCAAGTGGTGAGTAGTCTATTAGCAAAGTTCACAAAATATTTATTTAATGTCTGAATGTTTGCAAAAAAAATCATGTTGGTCTATTATTTTGCAAATTTTATCATTGTTTTTGTGGTTCATGTTTATGAATAGAGTATTATATGTCATGGACTGTGCTCATTTGTAACTTAATCAGTGTATGCAAATTGTGCGGGTTTCCTACCACTTTGTCGCCAACGCTGGAAAATTTGCTTGAGTGGCCACTAGCATATTAGCAAAGCTCACAAAATTTGTATTCAATGCCTGAATGTTTGCAAATTTTTTTTGTGTTGGTCTATTTTGTTGCAAATTTGAGCAAATCATTGGATGTGCATTTGATATGGGCATCAGTCGATTGTTATAATCTATGTAGCATTCAATTATTTATGTGATAATTTTTCTTTGTTTACTATGTTTCAATTGCAAATAGAAAGATTGCAATAGTAACCTACATTCGTAGGATCTCTAAGTTAGGTTTAGTTTTTAGGGCATCTACTCATTGAATAAACATGTGCATATATTATCTACAAAGTTAACTCAACATCTTAAACCACAAGAAAATCCAAAAAGTTCCTTGATAAACATGATATGCTCATGTCAACAGATGAAACCAATCACAATAGTTGATAAAGCAATACTATGTCAAACTAAGGTTACAATGCTAAACAGGTGTAAGCAGAAAGGCTTGTGTATGCTCTCATGCCTTACACACCTGGCACAAGTGGACTATGCACATGGATGATAAGAATGGTATAGCTTCTATGTGTAAGCATGTAATAATGTTGGCTTGATACAAATTTGTCCATTGGTTCATGCATTACAGTATAATCTGTAAATCCTAAGGAAGACATTTTCTAAATCAATTATAATGGAGTAAATTTGGTAGTCTGTTATTAAATAGGCTATTAGCCCTTCAAATAAAGTTCTTATTAACCAGTGAATCCTTTTTCATTAGTTTTGTTTCCTTCTTTCTTAGAAGCAAGGAAAATTGTTCACAGTTTTCTAATGGGACCTTTTAATAACAGTAGATGCTTCTTGCCTTTGTCTTGATATAAGTACCTCTATGCCACTGCAACTAGAAGTATTGCTTATTTCCAAAAGGAATAATCACACAAACATCCACAGTAAATGGCATATGCTATGTAACATATTAACAAGGAGCAGTCAAAGCCAAGGATTTGGTCAGTATTGCAATCGTTTCATTTGCAATTGATGGACAATGAACAAATGAGAATTAACACAGGGAAAACTAAATACTTTGAGCAAGGTCTTGTCCATTGTGAAGGCATTCAATGCATTAACTATGTATTCATTACTTGAATGACCAATAGCTTATCAACAAAGCTCGCAAAATTTGAATTTAATGTCTGAATGTTTACAAAAACTTATCACGCTCATATATTTTGTTCTAAATTTTAGCAGATTGTTGGATGTGCATTTGATATTAGTGCCAGTGAAATTCTATAATTTATGTAGCCTTCAGTTATTCCTATCATAATTCCTCTTTTTTTAATATCGTTCAATTGCAAATCAAAAGATTGTAACAATGCCCTACTTTCAGAGCATTTCTAAGTTAGGTCTAGTATTTAGGACATTTACCCATTCAATTAACATGTGCATATATTGTCTACAAAGTTAACTCAACATCTTAAACTAACACATCAAACAATTGAAATAACAACCTGGTCTAAATGCAACAATAATTTGCTTGTTAGCAAAAATCCAAGGACATGAAATGCTTATTGGCAACAAACCATATAACAGGCCTTGAATTTCTACAAGCTATCATGTCTGCGATGTCCATTGTCATATTGCCATTCATTGAATTTTTCAATTTTTGAACATTGGTTCAGTACAAATGTGAAAAGTTCATCAATCCAGTTAATAATCAGAAAATGGGAAAATTGGATGTCATATTGACAAAAATAAATGAGAGAAGATTCTAAAAAAAAATAGTATTTTAAAATTGGGGATTTTCTAGTAATAAAACATAGATGATGCAATGAACATTTTTTGCAAAACAACAATAAATTGTTGTAGAATAGCACAATAGTAGCTTTCCAATGCTTCCACATAGTTTTACAGTTTACATTGCTTTTTAAGTTTTTAGAGAATCAAAGATTCAATGTTTAATAACTTTGAGGATTAGTTCAAACAAATTCGAATGGTTGTGATTACATTGTTTATAAAGAACTTGAAGAAGTGAACTATATCAAATACTCATAATTGTAGACATGCAAAAATAGGTGCACAAATACTAATTACTTTAGGATGTTGAGTTAACTTTGAAAATAATGCACACACATGTTTCCTAAACACTAAATCTAACTTAGGAACCAGAGTAAACTAAAGTTAATACACAAGCTATAGTAAATGGATAAAGCAATCGACATATGCTATCCAACTCATAAACATGAAATAGGTGAAACTGGGAAGTAGGTTACATATGCAATTGTTTCCTTTGGAATCCAGGCATAGTAAACAAATGATAATTACAAAGGGGAAAATTGTATACATTAGAAAACGTCTCTCCAACCATGGAGGCATTTAATGCAAGAGCTATAGATTGATCAATAGGTGCACCATATCCAATGTACATTTTACAATTGTAATAGTGACCTACCTTGATTGCAACAGTAACTTGCCTCTGAGCAAAATTCCAGGCACATCAAGTGCATGACAACAATAAAGCTAACAAAATGTGCATTCAATTCTTAATTTTCTCATTTGCAATTGTAATACTTGGCCAATCAAATTTGATTGTCTTGCAGTAGGTCTCCTATTCATTTTTGTTTAAGTATTTTAGGAGAATAGGACACTATATATTTTGGAAAATATTTAATCATTGGATGCAAATTGCACAAGGTTTCCCAATGGGTTGGTTGGCACTACAACAGTGAATGCATGATTAATGCACTAGGTCTATTATTGATATTCATTTAAGAAAAATAGGAGAGTAGGAAGACACTATAAATTGTGGAAAATATTTAACAAATCAATTGCATATCCCATAATTTCAATTATGTATATCTTTGATTGCAAAAGCAACTTGCTATAGAGCAAGAAATAGTTTCATGTTTATGAATTACATGGCATGTCATACAATATGCCCATATGTCTCTTTGGGAAGTTAGATTCTTGAACTAGCATTCTCCTTTATTGTTCACAACTCTTCCAATACATAATTCTCAGACACATTGGAAGAATTAAATTTCATTGCAAAAAAAGTGAGAGAATGATACAAGAATCTAAACTTACAACTTGTTGAAGAACCGAGTCTATTTGCAGTGATATAGATCTTTGTCCTACACTTCAATTGCAACCAATGGTTCCTATCATAGGTACAATTCAAACAAATGAGCATAGTCCATGACATAGAACATGTTATTCATAAACATGAAACACAGGAGTGCACAATAAATTTTTCCAAATATTCAAGATTAAATCCAAACTATGTGAGCTTTGTCACTGAAAATGGGCTCAATACATTTCATATGCAACCCTTTCCAACAAATCAAATTCTATAATCTAAATATTTCTGGTTTTATTTCTATAGACAACACTTGAGTTCTTAATTTTGTCATTTGCATTTGTAATACTCACTTGGCCAATCAAATTTGATTGTTTTGCAGTAGATCTACTATTCATTCTAGTTTTAGAAAATTAGCAAGATACGGGAAAATTATATACTTGCGATTCATGGACATATTTTTCATGTTTGGAAATCATGATTTATCTCTTTTGCTATTGGTTGGAGCAGGTCTACTATTCATTTTTGTTTAAGTAAATTAGGAAAATAGGACATTATATATTTTGGAAAATATTTAATCATTGATGCAAATTGCACAAGCTTTTCCAATGGACTGGTTGGCACTATAGCAGTGAATGTATCATTAGTGCACTAGGTCTATTATTGACTTTCGTTTAAGAAAATTAGGATAGTAGGAAGACATTATAGATTTTCGCAAATATTTAACCAATGAACTGCATATCCAATTATTACAATTATGCATATTTCTATTTGAAAAAGCAACATGCTTATCGACAAAAAATAGTTTCATGTTTATGAATTACATGGCATGTCATTCACTATGCCCATCTATCTATTTGGAAAGTCAGATTCTTGAACCAATGTTCTCCTTTATTGTTCACAACTCTTCCAATACATAATACTTAGATGCATTGGAAGAATTAAATTTCATTGTAAAGAAAGTAGGAGAATGATACAAGAGTTTGACCTTACAACTTTTTGTTCAAGAACCAAGTCTATTTGCAGTGATATAGATCTTTCTCCCCCACTTCGATTGCAACCAATGGTCCCTGTTACAATTACAATTTAGAAAAATGAGCATAGTCCATGACATACAATATGTTATACATAAACATGAAACATAGAAGCACACAATAAATTTTGCCAAATATTTAAGAATTAAATCCAATCTATGTGAGCTTTGTCGCTCAAAATGCGCTCGATGCAATTGATACACAATGCTTGCAAATGAATCAAATTTTATAATCTAGACATTTCTGGTTTTCTTTCTATAGACAACACTTGAGTTCTTAATTTTCTCATTTGCATTTCTAATACTTACTTGGCCAACCTAATTTTGTTTTCTTGCAATAGATCTATTATTCATTTTAGCTTAAGTAAATTAGCAAAACACGAGAACATTATATACTTGGGATTGATGGACATATTTTTTTTGTTTGAAAACCATCATTTAACTCCTTTTCTATTGATTAGAACAAGTCTACTATTCATTTTTGTTTAAGTAAATTAGGAAAATATCACGTTATATATTTTTCCAAATATTTAATCTCTGCATGTAAATTGCACAAGCTTTTCCAGTGAGCCGGTTGGCACTACAACATTGAATACATGGTTAATGCAACAAGTCTAAATTATTGATTTATGTTTAAGAAAATTAGGAGAGTAGGAAGACATTATAAATTTTGGAAAATATTTAACCAATGAGTTGCATATTCCATCATTACAAATATGCATATTTCTAATTGCAAAAGCAACATGCTTTTGGGAAAAAAAATAGTTTCATGTTTATCAATTACATGGCATGTCATTCACTATGCCCATCTATTTATTTGAAAAGTCACATTCTTGAACTTGTGTATTCCTTTATTGTTCACAACTCTTCCAATACATAATTCTTAGACACATTGAAAGAATTAAATTTCATTGCAAACAATGCGGGAGAATGATACAAGAATATGACCTTACAACTTCTTGTTGAAGAACCAAGTCTATTTCCAATGGTATAGATCTTTGCCCCCCACTTCAATTGCAACCAGTGGTTCTTGTTACATATACAATTTAGATAGATGAGCACAGTCCATGACATACAACATGCTATTCATAAACATGAAACACAGGAGCACACAATAAATTTTTCCAAATGTTTAAGAATTAAATCCAAACTATATGAGCCTTGTCACTAGAAATTTTCTCATTCCACTTGATACACAACCCTTTCTAACAAATCAAATTCTATAATCTAAACATTTTTTATTTTATTTCTATAGACAACACTTGAGAATATATATTTTTGTTTGAAAATTATCATTTATATCTTTCCCTTTTCTTTCAAGTAGGTCTATTATTCATTTTCCTTTAAGCAAGTAAGCCAAATAGAACAACACAATAAATTTTTCCAAAAATCTAGTCATTAAATCCAAATTTTATAAGCTTTGTTGGTATGGTAGTGCCTATCAAATCAATCGATCCACAGTCAATGCATTCCAAGCCTCCACAATGAACAAGATATAAAACAGTATTGCTTTATGTAGCAACAACATACTACTATTCTAATACATCAATCAAGGGACAAATTTGTTCCAAGTCTATATTATCACACGTTCAAATGTAACACCCTTGCCATTATCACTATCCATGCAATTAGTTGACATCTAGAAGATATGCAACACAAGAAAGAACATACAAGCATTCCCCTTTACACTTGTTCACCATTGACACACTATGAGGTATTGGGATTGCTCCATACCACTAGCCTCAACATATTGTGTTTCTTAAGACACTTTTTGATGTTGTTTCCCTTACTTAATGCATCACTTTAATGGTTTGATACCAATTGTTTTTGGTGGGACTTTTCAATGATGTAAATGAATAAATACTTGAAAGGAAATTAATTAATATTTAAACCTCTAGTCTAACTATACCAATTGCAAAAGAGATAAATAATGGCTTTCAAACATGAAAAATATGTTCATAAATCCCAAGTATATAATGTTCTCATATTTTCCTAATTTATTGAAACTAAAATGGATAGTAGACCTAATGCAAGACAATCAAATTTCATTAGCCAAGAAAGTATTACAAATGAAAATGATAAAAAATTAAGAATTGAATGCAAATCGTGTTAGCTTTACTACCATTATGCACTTCATGTGCATGACATTTTGCTCAAAGGCAAGTTACTATTGTAATTAGAGCAAGTCATTATTGCAATTGTATGATGTGCATTGGATATGGCATGCCTATCAATCAATCTACAACTATTACGTTAAATTCCAGTAGGTCTACTATTCATTTTTGTTTAAGTAAATTAGCAAAATAGGACGTTATATGTTTTGGAAAATATTTAATTGTTGAATGCAAATTGCACAACCTTTGATAGAGGGATGGAAGGCACAAAAGTAATGAACCATTTAGTTTTCCCTCTAACAACGACCAATACTTCTAGTTATCAAGTATCACAAATAGATAGACAAGCCACTCATCAGTAGTACATTGCTCTTATGACTCCTCCCCCATTCAAGTGCTGTACAAAATAAAAACATCGAAGACAACAACCTAGAGCAAAAACCACACAAGCTTCTTAACAAACAATAAACAAACGAGAATAAGAACAAACCAACACTCAAGTCATTATAAATTTTAGAAAATATTTAACCAATGAATTGCATATCCTATTATCGCAATTATGCATAGTTCTGATTGCAAAAGTAACATGTTTTTGCACAAAAAATAGTTTCATGTTTATGAATTACATGGCATGTCATTCACTATGCCCATCTGTCTATTTGGAAAGTTAGATTCTTGAACCAACATCCTCCTTTATTGTTCACAACTCTTTTAATACATAATTCTTAGGCACATTGGAAGATCATGTTTCTTAACGCAATTATCGATGTCGTTCCTTCACTTAGAATGTTTAATGCATTTCCTTTTTTTTTATACAAAGTGAATGTTGATGCTTACTGATTTAGCCACAAAAAACTAAGCTATTGGGAAAACCACCCAAACAAAACTCTATAACTCCTCCATCATTCAAGGGATTCACAAACTTAGCAAACATGGAATAGGGGAATCCTGTAGTGCCCCTCCATTCTCACCATGGATGTGCAGGTAGTTTGGCTTTAAAACTTGGAGATGAAGGTAAAATAATAAGGATATTTAAATGTATGCACTAATAATGTTAAACAATTGATGTTGTATATCATGAATTTATGGACTATGTGAGAAGGTTAGGAAATGACTTATTATATATGTTTATGGATAGGTTTATTATAATGTGTGTGTGTTCAAACATAACCATTACTGGGATGCAAGTTATGGGCATATTTGTGCTATGAAAATGCTTTGGTTATCTTTAATATTTTCACATAATTTTGTCATATTATTATCATGATGATATGATATTATGATTTTGATTTTGATTATATTTATTATCATGAAGAGGTACTGACTTGTGTTCAAGTGTTGTGGTTGCAGATGGAACATGAACTTTTGTTAGTACTTTTGTGAGTATGATGCATATTGTTATGTTATTATTATGAAAAGATTTACTTGGATAGTTAAGTGATGCAATAGTGTGTTTGTGGAAATGACAACATCATACCATTGGACGTATGAGAGACATACAGGAATGAGATATGATTGCTAAAGTTTCTTTCCTAGGCTACTTCTCCACTTGAATTAGCAGGTTTGAGCGTGCCTCTAATCCCAATGGTGGTTGAGAAGATAACATCTAGGGCCAAATTATACCCCAACCCTAGCCATTGTTCCAATTAGGGATAACTGATTATGTGTGTGACCACCTTTTCAGGTTGTCAAGGGACAATGCCCGATCTCTTTTACCCTATGGTTGGAGTGTTGCACATGTGTGAATGTTTTTGTTGGGTTATGTGATTGTGTGACTCTAATGTCTAGTTTTGAGTGTGGATTCAATTTTAATAGTGCTAAGTCCTTCGATAAATGAGGTTAGTCACTGTTGTGATCATTCTCGTTATTTATGTTTTGATGTTAATGTCTCTTTTATGTGACAATTTATTTTGTGGTTTATGCCTAGCCTTGGATTGTAGATTATTTGAGTAAAGTTAGATATTTGGTTGCTCATGTTAGTTGTTGTTATAATTGTTATTAATATGATGAGGTGTGATTTAATGTTATTAAATATATGTGTTTATATTGTTATGTTTATTCTTTGATGTGAGCGAATATTGGTTATTACTATTATTATGATTATATGTGTATTAAGCTTTATGAAAATAAGGTTATAAATATTAACATATTCTAATATTATTTATTAAATATTAATATGTTTATTAGTAAATATTTAGATATTCATATGTAATCATATATTATATTTGTGTTTTGATTTACTATTTTGGTGGAGTGATTATTTTTAAGGAAGTTCTTTTATCTTTTATAATATTTTGAATTGTTTTGGTGGGAAACCCTAAACAAATAAGTTAATTATGCAAGTTAATTTGATTGTTTATTTTATTTTAATTAATTATTTCATTAGTGGGATAAGGATAGGTACTTTAATTTAATATTTTTGTATTTTATTTTATGAGAGGATTTTATTTCCTTGTTTTATTTTGGAAAAAAAGAGTCTTTTGGAAAAAAGAAAGATACTTTTTTTCTTTCTTTTTTGAATTTAATTAGTTTTATTTATGGGAAAAATTGGAAAATGAGACTTTCACTTTTGTGCATAAAATTTAGAGGATTTTGGAAGAGATTTTAGGGGGTTTTGAGAATAAAGAGATTTTACATGGTTTTGAATTAATCTTTCTAAGGTTTTTGAGAAATTTAGAGTGGTTTTGAATCGAAATTTGGAGGAGAGTGATTTGGAATTTAATTATGATTTGAGGGGAAATGGATTTTTCTGGGGAATTGTGATTTTAGGAGAATTTTAAATTTGGGAATCGAAAGTTGAAATTTTCAGAGCTCGACATTGAATTCTCGTCCATGCCAAGCGTTGGATTGAGGTTGGATTTTAGAATTTTTTGTTTAAATTTTTTTTGAATGTATGAATAATTTGATTGATTTCTCTCTCCAATTCTTAAAAATAAATTATAGATATTTTTATTCTATGTGTGACTAAAATATTTATTTATTCTAGAATAAAAATCAATATATGTTTGTTGTCTTCAGTAAAATGGTTTGCTTGCATTAGCCATAAATCTATTTTTACATATTGGGTTGGTGAGATATTTAAATTATTTTTTCATTTCATTGTCTTTTAAACTCTATCCAAAAATCTCAAAAACCCAGATCATATTTTTCAAGATATGGTTGAAACATGATACTATTGTTAGGCTACTCCTCTATGACTGTAAATACTTTCTTATTTCTCTCTATAACTATAACTAGCCAATATAATACTAGGATTTTAGATTTATAGGAATATGAAAGTATTTAAATCAATTAAAGTTTTAATATTTCATATTTTAGAAAAGATCTGGTTGCTAGGTTTCTCATTTTGTCATTTGGTTGTAATTAGATATGTTGAAAAGAGGGTTTTTTATGGGAGCCATAGTTTGTTTTGCATTTTGTGAATTTTTTAGTCATTTTTGGTTAATTACACTTGCATTTTTGAGTAGTCAAGGGCCAAATCTAAAATGGGTCTTTGACATATTTGGATTTCGAGTTGATTTGAGTGTTTTATGACTGTTTTGTGGATGACAAATTTACTGCTGTCAAGAGAAAAAATTAGTTCAATTATGAAGTTGTATAAGATGATATAGCTCTATCCTTTTATCTGTATTGTGTTGTTTTATTTGTGCTTGAATGTGTTATTATCTGTATGCTGAAAATTTCTTCCTATTTATGAAAACTTATGTTGAGGTTTCTATACTGTGTAAGGATCAATTGTACCAAGACTATGTATTGTTGGTCCTAAATATGAACTGTAAAATTAAAAGTTGGTTATCATATTATAAGATTGTGCAAATAATGTTATGTGATTCATTGTATGTGTTGTGGTATAATTATCATCTTTTGGGTTTCTTATCGGTTTGTGTTATGTGTTGGGCCCCTAGAAGTATCTGGAAGTCTTTATGAAAGTCCTTATATTTTTGGTTGAGTCTTGTTTTAGGTAGTCTCCTTTGAATGTTTAGTGTCAGCCATTTTTTTTTATTGATTGCTTGTGTGTGGGGCCTAGTGTTGTCTCCTAGCATGGAGGGAGTGGGCCTCATGGTTCCACGTGGTAGAGTGGTATTTCCAACCATCCATTGAGGTTTAGGTGGTGCAGTTCATGTGCAACATGGACTTTTTCCTCCCACTTCATTCTAGAGCTAGTTTTATGGTGTAAATGATATTTTTAAGAAAATTGAGCCCAATATGTATCTTATATATATGTACCTCTTAGATGAATGAATCTTGTAAATTGTAACATTCTTATAAAGGAAAAACAAATGATTTGATGTAATCTTGAATATATATATATTTATTATTGTTTATTATGTAATAGAAAGGTTAACATGGGAATGTTGTATTTATGATGCATATGAGCTTAAGTTAGTAGTAGATGTGATACATCTTTATGTACCTATTTCATGGCATTGATTAGGATTAGGTTCATATTGACATAGTGTTAAATGAGGTTTAATTATAATTAAGTTATGTTATCATATGTAATTTGATGTATGAGATTTAATTTACATTCAAAGAATTGAATATATGTGTTCTTAGTATATCAAAAGTCTTTTTATAGGTTTAGTTAGCGTAGATGTATTGTAGTAGCGATGTTAGGAGACCATGGTGGATAGGTGTGTAAGTGGGCTATGATTAATGTTACTTAGTGTGATTATGATATGATGTTAATGTAATGATTTTATCCATGTTAGTTTATTGAATTGCATTAGTTAGTCACTTTAATTTCTTAATAAAAAAATTATTGGCATGATGTTGAAGGTCATTTGTGTTAATCCACTAGGTCCCTTAGCGGGGCGTTACAAATCTAGAGCTAAAAACACACAAGTTTCTCAACAGAAAATAAATAAATAAAAATTAGCACAAATAAAACCGATCACTTCCTTGGAATTCCATGCATTCACAACTTACATACCCACAAGCCCACCTACAAATCTCACACAATTTGCATATAACAGACTATTTTTTTTGACCCACTAGTCATACCATTTAATGCATTAAACATGTATCGACTGCTTCAGTATCTACCACCTCGCCACCAAAGCTAACACAATTTGTATCTAGTGATTAAATATTTGCAAAATATATAATGTTCTCTTATTTTCCTAATTTACTTTAACAAAAATGAATAATAGACTTGCTCCAACAAATAAAAAAAGATAAATTATTTATTATCTCTGAATTGAAAATGAAATCATTGCAATAGTAACCTACTTCTCAGCTTCAACTTTTCCATGAAACTTGGTTACATATCATATGCCATCTACTATATACATTTGTACAATTAGGCCATATTCAAGCAAAAAATACTTCTACTCGTAGCAGGATAGAAGCACTAATATGAGGATGAGGGCAACCACTTAAGTGACTTTGTAGAATGAATATAGTTGCATTGATACAATCATCTACCCCTTGCTTAAATTAGAAGCACTTGCAGACTAAAAATCTACTGAGCCATAACAATTGATTTACAAAGTGTTCTTCACAAAAATTTTCACATCATAGCCCAATGCATCAACCAAGGCACATATTTGTTTCAAGTGAACATTCTCACACGTCTACAAGTAACAACCCCACCATTCTTGCCATCCATGCAATCAATCCACATGCACGAGGTATGCAAAATGTCCAAGCATACACAAGCCTTCCCGTTTACACCTATTTAATAATCTAACCTTAGGCTTAAAAAACATTGCTTTACTGGGAAAATTGCTCAAACAAAACTCACTCTAGAAATAAAATTACATATATTTAGATTATTGAATTTGTCTCACCAGTTCACCATAGCAAAGAAAAATCCAACAATTGTGCTAGTATTTACATAGTATTTAATGCATTAACTATGCATTCAATGCCTTACGATGCATTACAGATATCTGCAAAATTTATCATGTACTTTTATTTTGCTACTTTTCTTACAAGCAAATCAATACTAGGGGCACATGACAAAATTTGGGAAAAAATAGACTAATGTGATAAATTTTTGCAAACACTCATAAATTAAATACAAATTTTATGAGCTTTGTTGATAGGCTAGCTAGTAGCCACTCAAGCAATGAATACATAGTCAATGCATTGAATTCCTCCACAGTTGACAAGACCTTGCTCAAAGCTATCAAGAATAACAAACATCGAAGATGGCAACATAGAGCTAAAAACACACTAGCTTCTCAAAAAACAATAACAAACAAGAATAAGCACAAATAAAACCCAACACTTTCTTGAGATTTCATGAATTAACTATGCATTCACTGCTTGTGTACCCACAAGCTGCCCAACACATTTCACAAAGTTTGCATTTAATGCATTAAACATGCATTCACCGCTTCAATACACACCAACCTGCCACCAAAGCTCACACAATTTACTTCTGTTGATTAAATATTTGCTACAATAGATAATGTGCCCCCATTTTCCTAATTTACTTAATCCAAAATGAAAAATAGACCTGTTCCAACCAGTAGAAAAAGAGATAAACCATAATTTCCAAACTCAAAAAATATGTGCTTAAATCCCTACTATAGGAAAAAAACAAAAATATTTTAAACAATACAATTTCATTGGCTAGGTGACTATTTGAAAAGAAAATGCAACAAATGCAATAACAAGCGACTTCTATTTTGCTACTTTGCTTACAAGCAAATCAATCCTATAGGCACATGACAAAATTTGGAAAAAAATAGACCAACAATAAATTTTTGCAAACATTGAGACATTAAATACAAATTTTGCAAACTTTGCTGATAGGCTGGTGGCCACTCAAGCAATGAATACATAGTTAATGCATTGAATGCCTCCAAAATCAACAAGACCTTGCTCAAAGCATTTAGTTTCTCCTTTGATAATTCTTATTTGTTGCAATACTAACCTACTCCTTAGCTTCAGCTATTCCATGTTTATAGGTTACATAGCATATGTCATCTACTGTACCCTTTTATCCCTTTAGCCCTCCTAATAGAAAGTAATTCTTCTAGTTATCAAATATCATAAATAGACAGATGAGCCACTCACTAGTAGTGCATTTCTCCTAGAATAAAGACCATGGAAGAGGGGAACCCAAAGCTAAAAACACACAAGTTTTTCAACAAACAATAAAAAAATGAGAATTAGCACAAATAAAACCCAACACTTGATTGAGATTTCATGAAACTATGCATTCACTACTTCCATACCCACCAACTCTACAACACATCTCGCACAATTTGCATTTAATAGATTAAACATGCATTCACTGCTTCAGTACACATCAACCCCCCACCAAAGCTCCCACAATTTGCATCCACTGATTAAATATTTTAGGATATATAATGTGCCCCTATTTTCCTAATTTACTTAAATGATAGTGAATAATAGACCTACTCCAACCAATAGAAAAAGAGATAAACCATAATTTTCAAACACAAGAAATATGCCCTTAAATCCCAATTATAAAAAAATACAAAAATATTTTAAACAATACAATTTGACTTGCCAAACAACTATTTCAAAAGAAAATTCAATGATTGCAATAGTACCTTGCTTTAGGGAAAATAATAGTTTCATGTTTATGAATTACATGCCATGTCATTCACTATTCTCATCTATCTATTCGGTAAGTTAGATTCTTGAACCAAACTTCTCCTTTATTGTTCATAACTCTCCCAAGGCATAATTTTTAGGCACATTGGAAGACTTAAAATTCATTGTAAACAAAGGAGAAGAATTATACAAGAATTTGACCTTCCAGTTCCTTGTTCAATAGCCAAGTATATTTGCAGTCGTATAGATCTTTGCCTCCATCTCCAATTGCAAGAATTGGTTCCTGTTTCACAAACAAATTAGACAAATGATCACAATCCATGACATATAATACATTGTTCATAAACATGAAACACAAAAGCACACGATAAAATTTGCAAAAAAATAAACTAGTGTGATAAATTTTTGCAAAAATTCAAACATTAAATATAAATTTTCCAAGCTTTGCTGATAGATTTTTGGCCGCTCAAGCAATTAACACATAGTTAATGCTTTCAATGCCTCCACAGTCAACGAGACCTTGCTCAACCCATTTAGTTTTCCCAATAACAACGACCAATACTTCTAGTTATCAAGTATCACAAAGAACATACCAACCACTCACTAGTAGTATACCATTCCTATGGCTCCTCCCTCATTCAAGAATTACACAGAATAACAAACATTGAAGACGACAACCCAAAGCTAAAAACACACAAGCTTCTCAACAAACAATAAATAAATGAGAATAAGCACAAATAAAACCTAACACTCGCCTAAAATTCCATGAATTAACTATGCATTCACTGCTACAGTACACACCAGCCCACCGCCAAAACTTGCACAATTTGCATACACTAATTAAATATTTTCCACAATATATAATGTCTCCCTATTTTCCTAATTTACTTAAAAGAAAAATGAAAAATTGGCCTACTCCAACCAATAGAAAAAGAGATAAACCATAATTTTCAAGCACAAAAAATATGTGCTTAAATCTCGACTATAGGAAAAAGAAAAAAATATTTTAAACAATAAAATTTCATTGGCCAAGTGACTATTTGAAAAGCAAATGCAACGAATGTAATAGTAAAACTGCCTATCAGCAGGAACTAGTAAATTTTAAAAGATTTTACTATTTAACTTTGTTATTATTGTATATATCTATTATTAACACATAATGCATTACACTCAATGTTGTCACTTAAATCGTTGTTAATTTCTACACGATTTTCTTCAATAGTTATTTTTTCTTCTTGATTTATGTTGACTCTAATATAATGTCTAGATTTTTGTGAAACTTGTAAGAAGATCTCAAAATTTTTAGCCAATAGAATTGTAGAAAAAAATTAAAATATTTTTGGTTAAAATTGTACATTTTATATTAACCTTGATAAATATAAATTATGGTTATGAAAAGTTATAATGTACAATCAATTACAAACATTTTTCTCAAAGATGGCTTCAAAAAAATTATCCACTAGTTAGTGTCAACCACTACAATTATGCCTAATTAAAAGCTAAAATTTTGGTAGGAATTGAGCATCATAACATTGTACATCAACATGCATAAGCTATAAATGTGTTGTGTTGTAGGACATTAAACTTATGGTCATTAAAAAAATATAACAACTTGTGTATATTACTATACATCACTTGTAAGTTTGATGTGTTTTAAAAGGAAAATTTGTTGCACTTAATAAAATATAGTCACTTTGCAACATCATGGTGATCACTTGTAACATAATAACAAACACTTAAAGCAAGGGAAAATTGGCGGCATTTACAACAACGCCGATGAGTATTTGCAACACTTAGTGATCCAAGGGTTTCTTGACTCGAACTAGGCATGAGATATGGATAACAAAAGATCTACAAGTGATTATGGTTTTAACATGTTTGGTGGTGTGATTAGTTGGATGAACAAGTGACAAGTTGTGGTCACTTTATCCACTATAGAGGTAGAGTATATGGAAACTTGTAATGTCACTTTCCCTCCAAAGTTATTTTAAGTGTTGGCAACAGATTTAGTGGATTAAATATTAGAATAAAGATAACTTAAAAGCTGCAATATTATTAAAATGGATGTGAATAACCAATACAAAAGATAAAATGTGAAAATTTATTAAGAAATTCCAAAAGAGATAGTTAACATGATAAATTGAATACACGTCCATATAATTCATACACATTAACACCAAAATCATATATATACTATTCTCAATATAATTTATAATTAATGGTTTTAATACTTATCTGAATAATAACACTTGGAAAAACCACTCTCACCCTAGGAAGATGTCAATGGTACCGATTCTTTCCATGGACTAGTCTAGGAGAGATAATCATACTTTTTCGCTCTACATGAGTGTTGGTTCCATTGGAACAATGCTCAACACTATGCAATACCCATTCCCTAGCCAGGACCGTCCTGAGTGCACCTATGTACCCCAAGTTGGACACACACATAAGATCTGCCCCCTTCTTCATCCTATCCATAGCTCACCAACCACTTCCTTCTTCTTTGAATGTTCTTCTTCCTTGAATGTTCTCCATGCTTGAATGTTTTCCATGTCTCACACAAATGCTTTATATAGGTCTTAAGGGGTGGTTTCCAAACCATCACACTCTTTTACAAATGTTGCCTCTAATATTATTTAAATAAATAATTATTCTTCCCCCTTTTCAAAAGGTATTTATTCATATTCTTTATTAATATCTCTTTAACCAAAGGATCATAATATCCTTTATTTTTATATCTCCCTTTTTAATTTTAAAAGGGTTATTTCATAACTTTCTCTTCTCTTGAGGAAAAAGTCACATAACACAACTAGTCATACTTGTAAGGAGGCAATTTGGATTTAGAGATTATGTTCAAATGTTGAGTTAAGTTAAGGAGTAGTTTAGATTGGAAGTGATAGAGTGTTGCCAACTTGGAAAAGAACCCAACTTTTTATGCACAAAAAAAGATTATAGATGTTGATATCATTTTATTCAAGACATGGTGGAGGATGGAAGAGTGATGCCACTATTTTCTTAGTAGCAAATCTTCACCAATTGGTGAATATTTCATATCATCCAATTCAATTTTAGGAATATAATGAAATAGTCAAGGCCCCAAATCAACAAGATTGTATGATTTATAGGTCCAATTCTTGTTAAATCTCTACCAATTCATTTACGAGGCACTTATAAGTAATATGTAAGTAATATGAATTTACCACAATAAACTATACTTTTGTAATTTAGAATAATCAAAATTTTTGGAGGTATATTTTAATTAACTAACATATTCACCAATACCATTAAAATCTTACAATTTATGAGGGCCAATTTGTTGGAGTAATCAAGATAATCACTTGATAATTAATTAATCATCAATTAATTATTAAGTCCCTTATTACTTTAGTTCACTTAAGCTAAACTTAGGAGTTGCTTTTTCATTATTACTTTGGACTAAAGTTAGGACAAGTTGTCTCATTGCATGAGATTAGAATACTTGTCACTATCTTGTCAAATCCTCATCTAGGGTTTGCTTGTGCATGCTTTTATAAAGCTTGCACATTCATTTGTAATAATGATCAAGGTTATTTGCATCAATACAATTCTCAGGTTATTGAGCACAATCTTAATTTTAATCTTCTCTATTGTGATAGCTAATTGCTTGCAAGTGTTTCATGGGAGTTGTGGGTTGAATCATGAATTCTAACAAATTTTACCATTATCATTATAATGCCATGCTACAATAGGGGACATAATCACCTTGAAATCATAAAACATGTTTTCGAGTGTAGTCCCAATTGCCCAACATTTAAATTAACATTTTACAATCATGTGGGATTTGGCACTTCTTTACTCCTCCATTTTATAATTTGTCAAGTTTCACCAAATTTGAATTCATATAAATAATCAAATCTTTTAATTGTTCTTATATAATTTATCTTGCTCTTAATTTAAATTGACTTGATTCTTGAATCATTAAATCCTTTGAAGAATTAGTTTTTGGACTCCTTTATTTGGTTTATTCTATGTATAATGTTGGCTTGCTACTTGAAGTTATATTTGTAGTGAGTCATAGATAACTATAGGCATTAGCAATTAACAAAAGGCAAATGATAATTTATTTATTATTTTATGATATAAGTTTCCCCCAAATTATAGATGATATTGAGTAGTGAGAAACACTTAATGTAACTAGATACAAGCTAGAAAAACTACAAATACTTATAATTGACTCTCCTCTTATTGAGGATTTTGTCCATAATATTATTGGTCATGATATTCTCTTGGAATTTTCTCAAGAAAATTAATGATTCATGTATACATTCCTATTGAAATTAATGGACCTATTCAATGAACCGAGTTTGGTTAAGATGTTAGGAATATTATTCAAGACTTTTATCCATAGGATGAGTTTGTTTCAACTTTGAAGGATTATGGTTATGCTGTAGGATAATGGGATTGGGTTGGGATTTATCTTTATCTATTATAGAGAATTATAACTCTGCTAATTACATGCTTAAGTTGGAAAGGAGTGGACTTGCTAAAGGTTCATTAGAAATATTTGATAGGGCCCTGATTAAACATGACAAGGATTTATGTAATTGTTTATTGTGAAGATTTAGGTTTGTCATTTATGTTTCTTCTTTTCTTCTTGAGGTAGAGATTGTTAGAGGACACATATGTGGGGTCATTTATCCCTTCAAGTTGTGGAATATGAGAGATCTAGTGGTAGTAGTTGAAAATGGTGTTTTCTATTCTATATAGAAGCTTGTTTTCAAAATTCTAGCACATTTTCCTTTCTTTGTTGGTTGTATATATGTATGCCTTTGTTACAAGGTTCTCTTGTCTAATTTTTACTTTATCCAAAGTTCATGTTAAGGAACCTTGGTTATCTATCTAATCCTCTCTTTTTATTTAATGTCATATGGGCCATCTATGTAGCCCTCTTTTTTTTCACTACTCTATATTTCTATTAAAGTTTATTATTTATTATTATTGGTAAATTCTAAAGCTTTACCCCAAAAAGTGTATGAATCAAATTTTCCTCCTAAAATACAACTTTAGTCATTCAACATTGTTCTTTAGACGATTCAAAATTTGTCAAATAAATATTTTAAGAAAAATATATTAATTATATTCCCACCACTTAATGATATAGTATAGCAACAATACTAACTATAAGTTGCTACAAGGTTTGATTTGAACAAATTGAACAATTGATGATTAATTCTAGGACTTATTTCCTTAACTTTATATTGATATGATTTATCTCTCAAAATGGAACAACAACCTTTGCATCCTTGGTAATTGGAAGAGGTATATTTACCAAATAAATTAATCTTTACCCTTTTAATGTCATAATAATTCACCATTTAAATTATGTACTATTTTATAATCATTCAATAATTTACCATTTAGATTATGTAATATTTTTAAAGCAATTAATAATTTTTCTAGTAAATTATTTTATCTCATTGATAAATGGATAATTTTCCATATAAATTATTTTATTTTCATATATTAGTTTATAATTTACCAACAAAAGATAAATCTATTGAACAAGATGAACAAATTCACCATGATTTTTTCTTCTAGAATTGACATAGATTTTCCAAAAATAATGTACTAGGCCCAAATTCCATGTGATTTTATCTATATCTTTATTGAGGTTTCTTAAATCTATCACTAGGTGATGCTTGAAAAGATTGGCACTTTGGGGAATGTTGAGAATACATTGATAAATCTTGTGAGCATAAAGAAGTTTGAGTGGTGTAGTAAATCTAAGATCCTCTCAGTTGTTAGCAGTTAATCTAGAGATTGTTGGAGATTCCCTTGTACTCTCGCAACATATTTTTCAAGTGGGAGAATGTTGGGAAAGGTTTCTCAACCTTGCATCTCTATATTTTGTATTTATTTATTATTTTATTCTCACATGGGAAAGAGGGCATCCCACTCTAGAATGGCATTTTTGTCCATGTATTAGATACTTTGTGTTTGTAATAAATTGTAAGAGCGTCTAATGTCATGATGATATTGTAAGATGTGAGGGTTATTCAAGATGAATTATGTGATGTGTGGAATAACATGATTATATTGAGTTAGTAGATTTGAATTTTGACAAACTTTATGATGAATCATAAGGTATATTTGAATGGAAATAATGGATCACCCAAGTTGGTTAGTTGGTTTTTATGGATTATGATAACATAAAAGAATCTTCTAATATTATCATGTTGACTTGTCATGAGAGATGAGTGTTAGAATTCCTCATGGGGATTTCTAAGTTTTTGGGGAATAGTATTCTCTCATAGTTTATGGTTTACTATTTGTGGTTTCCTGATTTATATCCTCTATATATTGGTGCCTAGGATGGAGATGTAATATGATATAATTTTTTAGGGGGTTATTCTATCAAAATTTCTCCAAACTTCTATTGGTTCTCTTGTGAAGGATTGAGCTTGTTGACGTATTGTAACTAGATTGGTATTGTGAATGTATTGGTTGATTATTTGGGGTTTGGGTTTTCCTAAAATGATTTTACCATGAATAGCATTGTACTATTGTGGCATTTATTTTATGTGTATATTTTCCCTTAAAATAATAGTTCATATTTGCATGCATTTCTCTCCCTATTGATAAGTTTAGGAATTTTTTTTTCTACGTCAAATTCATTTCATGTGTCACTAATGGGATTGGGTTGAGACAAGCTATTAACATTTCCTCAACCTATGTTAAGTTTACAAATTTTTGGTGCTTGTAGCCTAGGATCCATATTGTTTGACCTTGAAAATTAATGATGGCCTTTATCTTATTGATATCTATTTCATATAGGGCCTTCAGATGTTCAAGAAAAAATTATTCCAATGCAACTATCTTCTTTTATATATTAGGAATCATTTACCAATATGAGGAGCATCAAATCCAATCATAAAATATCAAAGTCCAATCAAAGTTGCAAAAACTAATAATACATTGCCATCAATTCTATCAAACCAAAAGAAGTCATAGTAATAGAGAAAAACCATATAAAAGATGTCAATAGAGACCTATACATCCCAACCAAAGATATACATTCCTCCCAACAACATCTTTGGTTGATTTTATAATAATATTGATTAATTTCAAAGTACCAGTGGGTGGATCGGTCATATGTTTTAGATCCAAGTCCTACACAACATGTTCAAATTTGGTCCTCACTGCTAGTTCAATATTTTTCACCTTCTTGGGTCCTTTTTTTGATACGTAAGTAATATTTTATTGATAAAAAGGGTTTACATCAGTATGCCCCATGACAACAGTTTATATTTCAAGTGTGGAGGTAGAGTTCAATACCATTAAACCCTAGCCTTTTTGTTGAGCTACCTGACTAGACAAGAGTAGAATTTACAATATGCCCAAATATGAACCCAAAATGTCCTTGTAGGTCTTACCAAACATTAGCCTCCCAGAGAAGACAAATTGAAGGAAAACCATAAACACAATTAGAGACCTTACATTACAAGAACACCATTACACCATTACATATCATAGATGCTACAAATGTTGGACCGAAACTCGGGCAAACCCCTAAACTAAACAAATCCAACCACAAAAGATGAGATGTTACATTTGACCTTGCCAATACTTAGCTTTGTAGACTTAAAAAAATACTACCTCTTGCCACAATACCCATAAACCATAGACAATATAGATAACACTCCTTTTATCAATTCCACCAAAACTGAGGTTTGGGTTCTGGATCCAAGCCCTAATCTTATTTGTAGGTGAGAAACTCGTTTATCCACTAGAAGTCTTGCATATGTTCGAAATGGAGAAGCTTTTTCAAAAAGTTGACACCCTTCAAGGCACAGTCTCACAGTTTGGTGCCCTTGAGATCCAACAAGAAGGATAGATGTTGAACCTTGGGGTCCATTTGATGACCCAGGTCCTTTGGCTGAGGGATTCCCATGCCCAGTTGCACTGCTTCCATGTTCTCCTCCAAACCACCCAATAGGTTAGGATTAAACACCTCCTTGGTCATTTCAATCACTACCTCTTTTGAAATTTACAAATCCAATAGCGATGCCACAAAGCGAGATGATATATCAGTGTTAACTCGATATATTTTCTTAGAGACCATAAATTATTTCCCCAAAATCAATTTGACTGCCTTGATTGTCATGAAATTCTTTTCTTTGATGAACATCTTCCAGCGTCGATTCATTATTTGGCCCAAGAATGCTAGTTGATTCTTTTCACTCGTAAGCCTAATGGGGATCTTCATGCCTACCAACCAACTTGATTTCCACATAGCTAATAGGCCTAAGCTGATGGAAATTTGAATAATGCTTGGTACGTGGGAAGCACGCTCACCAAAATGAGTGTTTTTTGAACATATCCTAAATAATTCCTTCAAACGTGAGATAAGAATTCTACAGAGAAGGTGATTTGATTTCTTATGTAGGCATGTTAAAACTTGTAAGGTTTGCACAGGTGATAATCATGAGGATGAGGTGGTGGGTTTTCTAGGATTTAGTACAATCTTTAGCGATGCTAAATTCGATATCACTAATTAAACGAAAAGGCCAAATAATTTGCATTTAAGCATGAGCCTTCAAATTTTTATTGCTATGATGAAGATACCACTTCTTTTAAGATAAAATTTGAAGACACCCTATTTACTTCCTATTAGCCAATGAATCAACTTCCTTATTACATTATCTCTATATATGGTTGATTGTGAAGTTACTAAAGAGCTTCAAGAGCCTCAAGATTTCATCTAGAGTTGAGTGAATTTTTCAATTTTGGGACTTACCAGAACGAATTGTATTTACCAAAAAATTTGAGTCACCTTCAATGGCCACCTTCGACACTCTCATATCCCTACAAAGCTTTAGCCCAAGAATCAAAGCTTGGAGTGCCATGCTATTATTGGTATTGATGGGTAAGGGAGCAGAGCAACTTCTCAATATCTTTCCTTCCCAATCCTTGACTAAGTAACCAACACCCAAAATGCTAGGACTCCTCCTTGTAGCCTTGTCAAAGTTCAATTTTTTCCAACCATAAGCAAGGGAGACTAGACCGCTTTTGCTCTCAACTCCAAAAATGCTTTGCCTCTATCCCTCAAAAAGGAGGGGAATTTTAATCCAAACCAATTATATTTGATTTTAGCATCCCAACCTGAGAACGAGCCTTGGTGGTTGCTCTGACCTTCAAACATATTGTTTTCTACCTCCACTATTGTAGCCTCCACCTTGTTAAATAAATATTTCAAAGGTATTTATTTGTCTAGAAATATTCTCCTATTCCTCTCCTCCAAATTTCCCAAATCAAAAGAAATGGGATTATATACCACATATGCAAGATAAGAGTTGTTTTTTGATGAGACGCCAACCCCAAAACAATCTTTTGATATAATTAAGTAATGTTGTCCGCCACCCATGTTTGGAACAAAGCCACTACCAACACTCCTATGTGAAGGAACAACCTAATAGTAAGTGATTAATGGTTTCCTTTACCTCTTTGAACAACACACACCTTGATGGGCCTTGGTACCCAAGCTTCTAGAACCTTTTTACAGTTAGAATCCTCCCTTACAGAGCTACTGATACAAATGCACCTAATTTTGGAAGGTATAACTTACTCCAACATAGTTTGATTGGCAAGTTTGTTTGGAACTCTTCATATTTTACTAAAAGTGTGTACATGTCCTTAGAATTATACTTTCCTGACTTCAAACCATTCCAAACTAGGTCATCTGGTCCATCATGGATATGGAATAATCTCTCCTTCATTACCTTTTCAAAGGCTTCATCTTGACTAGGTGAAAGACCCAGGGCTCTCACATCCTTCCAATGCCAAGTATTAACATTGTTGCTATCATTGTATTACAAATAATCACACACATGGGTACCCCAACTCTGTAATTTTATCCCCTACATGTTTTATTCCTACCTTTTATTTAGACTCGAGAATCCACCCCAAGGGTCCTCCCAAAAGAGGGAAAATTTTCCATCCTTGATGTCCCAAGTAAGGTAGTTTGTGATGAGATAACTACAACTCCACATGAAATTCTAGATTATTGAGCCCTATGGAGGAAAGGAGGAGGTGAGAATACTCTAGGTGTCATCATATAGATACTTCCTTTGTAGAATTTTGGCCCATTTTAGGTGTTGGTTCTTGAACATCCTCCATATGAATTTTTCCCCCAGAGTGCTATTTTGCTTCAATAGGTTCTTCAAACCCACACCCCAACGTCCTTGGACTAAAAAGCCTTATTCTAAGCAATGAGTGTGATTTTTTTTGCTCTGAGTTACCTTGCCAAAAGAATATCATCATACTCTAATTGAATTTCTAATTGTATCCAGCCAAAAGGGAGAGATATGAAAGATGTAGATCAAGAGGGCACCAACTACCGCTTTCAACATTGTTATTATGTCAACCTAGGAGAGCCATCTCCCTTTCCAAGAGACAAGATTCTCTTCAATTTTTATAGCCAAGGGGTTCCAAAGCTTTCTGGAATGTTGTCCTAGTGCCAAAGTCAAACCCAAATATTTGCAAGGTTCCCTTTTTAACATTCAAAATACTAAGAATTTGTTGTTCCATTCTAGGATTTGAGAAAAAAAAGAAAATCTTTGTTTTTGGCTGGAGGTGAAGGAGTATTGATTCAGAAGTTCCTTGAATTGAATAGCCTCCCTCCTATTCCCCATCCCAAAGAGCATTGTGTCATTAGCAAATTGTTGATGCATGATTGCTAGTATGTTACTTGTCACTTGAATCCCTAATAATCTGCGTTACTCAAAAGCCTTTGAGATTATTCTGCTCAAGGTTTCCACCATAATCATGAAGAGAAAGGGAGAGATAGGGACCCCTACCTAATCTCTTGCAATGCCTCAAAGAAACCTTCTAGTGTGCCATTGATGAGGACTAAATACCTTGGACTAGCCACCCAATTGTAAAGTCAATGCAACTAATGCTTGTTGAAACCAAAAGCTTTCATTACCTTGTGTATACACCTAAAAATGGTTTGGATAATCTAATTAATTAAATACAATTTATTTGATTAATTGAATCCTTTAATTAATCTACTTATAAATAAATAGAAATATTTATTTATATATTTCACTTCTAATTCTTCTATCTTTATCATATTATTTCATCTTAATTAAATAAACAAGTTCACATACTTTATTTTATTTAATTACCATATTTCTTCCATGTTTATTTAATACATAGATTTGTATAGTTTGTTTTATTAAATTAAATATCCTCTTTTGCTAAATTGAATAAATCCAATAATTCAATTAAAGCATATTTCTACAGCTATTTCCTCTTTTCACTCATCATATTCACCAACAAAATTAGATATTTAATATCTAATTAATTCAACTTGGCCTTCACGGGCAAATTTGGAGACAAATTTGAGACAAATTACAAGAAAACTTCTTCATCTTCTTCCATTGATCAGTCCTATCCTCTGGTTGAATGTTTTTGTGGGGAGGAAAAATCTCCATAATATTCTCAAGCTTCTTCATCTTTCACCATTAATTCTTTCAAATCAAATCCAAGCCTTTGCTTTTCTTCCACATCACAAATATGTTGCTGTGAATCTATAAATACAACTTCTTTCCATAGGAAATAGATCCAACTTTGTGCAAACTTACTATGCAAAAATACATTTACAACAATCAAGAATTTTAGCAAATAGCAAATAGCAATAGCATATCATTTAGTTTATAATCATGTCTTTCATCATAGATTGCATCTTAATATAGTTTCCATTATCATATCACAACATATAGCCTTCATTATTGGCAATCAATATCATAGTTTTTACATCATTTAGCTTGCATATCATTTAACAACATATAGCTTATCATTCTCATTCTCTAGATTGGCATTTTAACAGTCATAATGCTTACAAAATTTGAGAGCCCTGTGACTTAATAAATCTTTGGAGATAGAGAGAAATATGACACTTTAAGTAGATTCTTGCTTAAATTAGATTAATCTTTGTTTAGATCTATTGATATAATGTCTTATTTATTGTGTTGATTATAATTTACACATATTTAACTCACACACCTTGAAAATAAAACACCACTCCACCCTATCATAAGCTTTCTTAATGTCCAACTTCAACAACATGCTTTGCTTCCTTGTCTTTTGAATTAAATGAATAACTTCATGTGCTATGATTAGTATACCAAGGATTGATCTTCTAGGCACAAATATGATTTTCTCCTCTAAGATAATGGATGGAAGAATAGTTTTCACCCTATTGGAAATTGCTTTTGACATGATTTTTTACAGTGTTTCACAATATAATAGGGTGATACTCATCCAATAAGGTAGACTTTTCTCTCTTGGGGATCAAGGCAATGAAAGTGTTAATCTATTTTATGACATTGCCAGTCTACCTAGAGTCCTCAATTGCTTCTACGACCTCCCTACCTACTGTGTCCCAACATTTCTGAAAGAACCTTGTTGGGAAACCATCTGGCCCTAGTGCTTTGTCTGGATGGAGTTGTTGCAAGGCTATTTTGGTCTCCTCTTTCAAAAAATTCTTTACCAATAGTTGGTTTTGCTCTATTGTGACCAATTTGGGAACACATGACAACACTTGTTGTTGTACAACAAGGGCCAACCCCTCACTATTGTTTAATTTTTTTTTGAAGAAACTTTTACCAGTTCTTCAACTATTTCCTTTGGTTTCTCCAAAATATCCCTTTTGGGGGCCCTAATGGATGTGATTTTGTTGATGTTTGTTGAGCTTTGGTGAAATTGTGAAAGTATTTTATATTTTCTCCCCTTCCTTGATCTATATTTCTCTATATCTTTTCCTCTAGAAGGTCTCTTCCTTCACCATGTTGTCTTCCAAAACTCACAACAAATTTTTCTCCCTCAAATTCCTATCCTCATCCATGCCTTGAGCCCACACCTCTTCATTTAGAGAATGGAGTTATGCCTCCAAACTCTATTTTGACTCAAATATGTTTGTGAAGTTTCTTTTGTTCTAATATTTCATACATTGTTTCATAATTTTCACTTTTGTCACCACCTTGAACATTTTGGAGCCCATGGGACTTACTTCATTCCACCACTGGTAACCAAATCATGGAAGTTGTCTTTCAACCACATTTTTTTGAATTTAAAGGGGCATCTGATAGGCCTCTTTTCTCCTAGAATATCTAGGTTGATTGGGAAATGATTTGAGCCTGAGTGGGGAAGAATTCTTCCTTCCATAACAAAAGGGAATGCACCTATATTTCCCTTAAAAAGGAACCTATCCATTTTTTTTGCAATGTTGTAGAACCCTCACCTCCTATTTGTCCAAGTGTATTGGCCATTTGGGATTTGAACCTCCATGAGCATGTTGTTATTCACAAAGTCTTCAATGTCAAATTGGGATTGTTGCTTCCTTTAAACCTCGCCTCTCTTATCACTACTATGCAAAATGGAATTGAATTCACCCCCCCAAAATACGGTATTCAAGGATATTATCCCCCCAAAGAGATTCATTTTTTTTCCACACCCTTCTTGTCTAGTTACAAGAGTGAGGACCATATATGTTGAGGAGTAGGAAACTTAAGTTAGAAGAAAGGCTTTTCATCTTGCATGCTAACTAGTTCTTTCCCACTACAAAGGTCTCCACATAAATTGATTGTGCCTTCTAGAGAGTAATGAGACCCTTGGAGGCACCTGCAAATCCCACAACTTCCATACACCACCATTTCATCTGCTTCTTAAATGTTTCTACTTCTTCCAGAGAGAGCTTGGTTTGTTGAATCATTAGGACATCAGCTTGGGATATCTCTAATAAGTGCCTAACTAGGAACTTTTTGTTAGGGGTGTTTAAGCCCCTAACATTCCATGAAAGGAACTTCATTGTTTCTTGGGAAGGGTTCCACCCTTCTCGGATTTGAGCATCATAGTAAGCTTAGCTTGTCCTTTTACCTCCCCATCTAGGCTCTTAACTCTTGATGGGTCTTCCTCCCTTGCCTTTTCCCTGTGCCACAGTTTGGGTATCACTTGGATGTAGCTTTTGATTTGATTCCTAGATTTTCAAGATTTAGGGTTAATTACTCTAATATTGTGTTCTTTGTATCCTCTACTGGAGGAAATTCCCCTTCTTCCCAATCTTCCTCCTCCTAGCCCTCCTCCCCCACCCCAACTATGGGGGATTAGGAGATGTAATTTCTTAGACTTGGTTCAGGTAAATTAGCATCTTCTCCTACCTTGCTTGAGAGCCCCATCAATTCAAAACCTACCTCCAAGAGAGATGTCAATTCTTCATCCAACTATTTGGGATCTGCTAGAGCCAATGGGTGATTTGATGCTAGGGTGTTATCATACCCCAGTTGCTCATCATTTTCCACCTCTCCCTTGACCACCACTTCTCCTTCCTCTGTCACTTCTCCATCCCTCTTCACTTTTCTAACTTTCACCATATTTCCATCACTCTTTGTCTTTTCATCTTGTGATGGCAAGCATTTTAAACCAAATCCTATTGCCTAGCCTTTTGAAGAGAAATTTCTCTTTTGAAAGGCCTTTTAGGTGTCCCTTTTTTACTTGGTTGCACTAAATTTGCATCAACTTTTTGGTTTCCTTTGGGAGCATGTTCCTCCACCATATAATTCCCAAGATATTTGATCCTTAATCCCCTCAAGTGAATTATTTTTTCTAGACTTTGTATACATTGACCCTCTATCGAGATGATCTCCAATTCCCCCCAATAGGTATTGTTTGACTTGGTCTCCACACACATGTACACATAGGAGGCTTCCTCATTCAGATCAAACCATTCTTCCACACAAATGAATGTTCTCAATTCATTACCAATTTCCATCAAGATATTGATGTCCCAATATTCCAATGGCAGGTTAGGCATCTTATACCAGATCTAGAGGTACTCCATTCTAAATTTGGTAGCATCAAAATTGGGTTCCCATGGTTCATGTAAAATCCAAACCCATCCATCCTTTGGAACTCTGACTTTAAAATCTATTACCTTACTTTTGAGGATGAGCAGACAATCATAAATAAATTGTTGGTGATGAATTTGATGCTTACTTCAGGTCCTCACAGCTCTTTCCACCAATTTGAGAGTCTCTCTTTGACAAGCGTTGGGTCATACCATTTGGAAATGATTCCATAAATTGAGAGATGAGAATCGTAAGGCTGAATGAGTTTCTACAATAACTAGATCACCTTTATTGAATCCTCCTTTTTCCTCTATCTACCGTTTCCAAGATTCCATGGGGTTCTTCATTGATCTAAGGCTAAGGGCCTGTCTCTCCCAAGGGGATGTTCTTGATGCCAAGGGAAGCCTATTTCAACACTCCTCTCCAAAGGTATTGCATTCACACCCATTACCACTGAAGGGGTGCAAGCCTAAGGATCATACCATTACCCACCATTCCAACTAGCTGTTACACCGTTTCTTATTCTTTCTCCCCAGCTACAATCCAACATTTTCATTGCTCCAATTGAAGCCTATTTCTCAAATTTCCTTTGAGCATTTCGTGATTGCAACCTAGGTTACTGGTCTATCGGTTTCACTCCTACTATTTTCGCTCATGCACACCATTTTTCCTAGTTCCAAACTTATGAATCACCTTCTTGGGTCTATTAACATTATGTGTCTTCATGTATTAATTAAGTGCAACCATTTCATTCTAACTTAGGTTGCTCCTATTCTAGAGAAAAAATGTGCCCTCTTGATCTCCTTGTAAATAACAATAAGTCCTTCCTTTCACAAGATTGGGAATCTCTCCTTAAAAATCTCCAAAATTATAGTGACTTACAAATAAATGTTGTGGAAGGTGAGTTGGCATCAATCTCTTTCAAACATGATCTTGACACAGCTATCTGTAGTATAGGCTTTGACCCACGCTGTTTTAAATGTAAAAGCAACATAAGCATAGAAGTTTGATTAAAGGTTTTGTACCATTAGCGTCATTATCATTCTATAGTTATTTACCCTCGAACCTCACATGTTTGCTGCACAAGGAAGTAATTAGGAATACTATTTTTATTGTTCCCCTTATGTTGCAATTTGGATAAGACTGTAGATTGTTGGAGTCACATAGGTGCTTAAATCACACTAAGTCTACAACCCTATCTATTCAAAAGCATGTTGGGGTGGCATGAGAAATAAAGAATTATAGTTTAGTGATGTAAAGAATTATATAATATCAACATTAAAATTATTGATGGTAAGGTCTTGTAAATTTATAATATCAATAAAGAGAAAAAAAAACATCAAAATTAGCAATATGGTAGTAGTTGAGCACTACCCATCCTCTTGTGCAACATCCTCTTTATCCTACTTTCATATTAAATGAATTCATGACCGCAGCCTCGTAATAGTTCAAGAGAATACATAAAATAATAGAACAAATAATATGGATGCATAATCATGACTTTTGGGGTTCCTATCAATAGCCCTAGATCTATGGGTCATTTTTGATTCCATCTATTGGTTGGAACTGTGTGCTCAATCCCATAAAAAAATGAAATTTATTATGTCACTGACCCTGGTCAAATCTAATTAAGGTATGAAAATAGGGTTACTTCCTTTTTCATTATATGAGCAAAGCATAAAATTTAGTTGTTCCTTCACTAGATTAATTATTTTAGGTAGTAACTAGCTGATGAAACTCCCCATTTGTAGTATTAACATCTATCTTTAGAACTTGGAAATTTAATTAGGAACATTACCTTTATCATTGGTGGAGAATAATCAACATAAGTTGAAATGGAATAAATTTAAATATCAAATAGGAAGTTAGTGTTAAGTGTAAAGTGTTATATTAAAACCAACTCTATCTACTCCAATGCAGGCTACATAAAAGTTATTAACTTAATTATTGAAGATATAAATATTTTTATAATGGTACAACTGAAACAATTTACCATTATTAATTGTATCTAAATAAAAGTGTAGCCAATTTGGTTGTTGTCACAATTTATTGAATGTAAAAATTAAAAAAAAACAATCATATGATTAATAGAAAATCGCTTGGATAACTAAATTGCAAGACCTGAAAATAACTTAATTGGAAAAATAGAAATTCTCATCAGGTTGAAAATCAAAACATGGAGGAAAATTACTCCAAGATTGGTTCTTCCTCAAAAAGGGATTACAAAATTTTTGCTACTGGCTATCAAGGTTTGAATCATTAGACGAATCATGCCCAAACGACACAACAATAATTTAACAACAAAGAAAATGAGGGTTTTCACCCCTCTCATTCTAGTGCGCCGAGGAGTGAAAAATTCACACGTTTAACACCCTTCTCATTTTGGTGGGTCGAGGTGTGGAAAATCACATGGTAGAAAGGTTTTTAGAAGCCCTAATATTAGGGCTTCTAGAAACCACACATTTCAAACTCCTGGGAGTGAAAAAGGTTCTTGGCAATTGAGAAATGGATTTCAACGAGCGACTTCCATGGAAAGTTTGAAACAAACCGGACCCACTTCCCAGAACAAATTTCCACCAAAGAATGAATTGAAATGGAGACTGATTCCAATGATTCCTCTTCATCTAGAGGCTCAATATGCTGACTGCAAAAAAATGGTCTTTTTGTTCAAATATGGGGTGAGGATCAATCGCTTTCTAAAATCCGTTCCTGGATAAAAGATAATTGGTATGAAGCTTTTGATTTAATTATGGTTTCAACTTCGTCATTCTTTATTTTATTCAAGAATGCTACTATTAAAAATAAGCTTCTTTGCAAAGGGCCTTTTGGCGTGGTAATACTTTTTTGGGTATTTTTTACTGGAGGGAAAATATGTCCTTAGATACCCTAAAAATGTCTCCTCTCCCGGTGTGCTTTTCCATGCCCTCCCTTCTAGTGGAATATCTTGAATCTTCATCTGTTAAGTAGATTGTCTCACATTTTGGTGACTTCCTTAAAAGTGATTTTTTGATCACTAATGGAAAACCTACTATTAGGGTTTGGGCCCTTATTAAGAATTCCAAAGTCTTGCCTCATAAAGTGCAACTTTCTTCTAAGAAGGGAGATTGGTTTCAAATGATTAAATGTGAATCTTCAATTTGGAAAGAGGCTAATATCTGTTGGAAATAAATAGGATGCCATTTAATTGCAAATCCTAAACATTAATTATTTCATGTATCTCCTAAGTACTTGGAATGTGTTCAACAACACTAAGATTAGGATGAGATTATTATTTGGATGAAATAAATCATGAATTTGACATTTGTAGTTATTCCTAAATAATAGGAGTATGTGGGTGCACACATGGTAAGGTGACACTCACCTTGAGTTCAGTTAACTATTCAGAGTAAGAGATAACACTTCTGAATGCATGTAAAGATCCTAGGAGTTAGGATTTGATGTTTGCATGTTTGAGTTTAGTTTAGTTTAGTTTAGTTTAGTTTAGTTCAGTTCAGTTATCTTCAGTTGCATGCAAGTGCATGTTGCATGCATGTTGGTTATTTTGAGTTGCATGTAGTTAGCTTCAGTTAACTTGGAATGCATGGCTAATAACTTGAGTTGTATGACAGATAACAGGGACTACCTCCAGTTAACAGGGGATGACCATTCTTGCATGAATGGTGTTGAGTAAATGTTTCAGTTAACTATAAATCACTTGGAGCCAACTTGGGTGTCCAAGATGCTTTATTGGATTTACCTCTTATGCATGTTGAGATATTTTTGAAGGCCTAGTTAAGTAGGATTACTTATGGGTGCCAATTTTGAGGAAGAGCTTTGAAATTATCACCAAAGTGAAGGATGAGTTGTAGCTTTAGTTTGGGATGCCCAAATGGATGAAGCACATGTTTTAGCATTGTTATTCACAAGATAACTCTATTTGCATGAGATATGGCATACCTTTTGGTCGCGCCCACAAAAGGATATGAAAATAACGACAAAACCTATCTTGGGAATTGGACATTCCAGCAGGTGACTAATACCTCTTTGTGGTCGTTCATTTACTTGTCAAACTAGGGAACGTAAACTTTAAATGGAGCGGCACAATATGTGCACTAAGAACCGGTTTCAGTCACAACCTATTGAAAATAAATACTTGGAAATAAATTCTACCTATGCTACAGGAAGGTAATGCAAAGTTTTCTTAACTCAATCATAATCTAACCAAAGCATAAATCGTAATAGCTACAATTGAGAGACAAACTATAAACTGGCCTTATGCTGCAGGAACAAACACAGGGATGGATTCCCGATGCTGCATGAACAGTATAAGACTGAGCTTGTGCTGAAATTTCTAAAATGAAATCTAACTTAAATTAACAAAGGATAAACAACTACTCTCCTACAGATACTTACTAAGTGGGCCCCCTTAGCAAGAATCAACTAATTGACACAGAAGATTGTGCTTAGAAATCCATCAACTTTTATTCATAACGTGAAATCATTTACGTTGACTGTTTTGCTTCAGAAAACTAACAAAAACTCTGATTCATATTATATGTCTAACTCTTACATAATCTGCTTCTTTATCTATCTCCCTCTTGTTCACTCGTGCATGAGGAACACTTATTTTAAAATTAGGAGAACAACTAACTAACCCTAACAGAGAAAGACGTGGATATAAAATGTATCCCGAAATTGAGGAACAAAATTCATAAATGAGTTTATCCGTTCAACTCGATCCACAGAGAATCTAGCACTCCACTCTTTCCCAATTAAATGTCATTTAAATTCCTTCCCAACAGTTTTGATCAAAGAGTCTTCGCCAGAGCTTCCTCGAAGTCGTGCAAGAAATGGACTTTACTGCAAGGCCGAGATTGGCTGTGCTTGACTCGATCAAACTTTCTTCAACAACCTGCGAAACACAAGGTAACATATGTGAAAGAAAAGGCGCATGGCACATACACAATATCCATTCATTAATCACATATTTAAATCTATTTCATCATTCAAAAACTACATGCGTTATACCAGTCATTTGGGAAATCAAACAGGGTAATAAATAAGTCAAACAGGGTAATAAATATAGACATGTCAACATGATAGGCTGCAAGAACATAAAAGTGTATTGCTACAGGATATCCCCCAATAAAAGGTTTCAAGAGAGTTAAACAACCATAATCAACATAAGTAAAGGTATTAAAAGTACACCAAATTATGAGCATATTTTGGGCTCATCATTTTTCCCCCTACTTAACTCAATGCTGGTCCCCCAGCATTAAACTTCTTGGTGGTCTCTCTGAAATCAGTGGCTAAGGAATGACCCTGAAATGGAATTCCAAATTTGTAACAAAAGTCTTTGTAACTCTACCACCTTTCATACCGACGGGCTTCTGTGTCTTCATTAAGATTTGTAGCTTGGTAAGGATAAAGGGTCACATTAGCACAAGAGGTCTAAATGTTAATGGCATCCACAATTCAAACCTCTTTTGAAGTCCCAGCTGTATGTATTTGCTTGATCGTTTAAGAGCTGTTGTAAAATTTAGGGGATTGTGAGGTTCAGACTTTCTTAACCCAACAGTTAATCTTTCCCACCTCTTTTCTATTCTAGAGTATGACAGTCTCCAAAATGAGTATGACTGTTCCTGAAATTCATCATATACCTATTTCTTGAGATCAAATATTTTCATTATGGCTATATCATTATTAAAACCATATGCCAGAGTAAGCCAAGTTTTTAACATTGTGCGGGGGTCTGAACTCTCAGAACGCAATGGAACAGGCTCATTCCTTTCTGTTTCTTCATATGTTTCCCATTGCCTGCCATAATTTGCTTCATTTGCTGCCCAAGACATAAGTGATCTCAAATGGATGTCGCCAATATACAAAAGGGGATTCCACTTTGTTTCAAATGGAATTAAAAAGCCATGTAAGTAAAATTCACACAAAGAATTTCTGAGCCAATTAGGGGCTGCCTGATATGCACTGTAAAACTCTTTAGCAGTGTGAAGAATAGGATCCTGATTTCTGGAAATTCTCATTAGTTGGAACCACAAGAACTGTTCTTTGAGGCATAGAGCATAAACTTTGGGTGGTGGTCTGCATTCCATAATCTAACCAGTTACCTTCAGCATTTCATCCATTTTCTCTTTTAACTCCTGAATTTCCAGTTTTTGCTCTTCAATTTCCTATTTTAGTTTCTTCTTTTCCTCCTTCCAAAGACTTTGTTGCATTTCAGTATTGGCCAGGTGGCAGAAAGTTAGGGTTTGTAATGTAACCAGTCTCCATGTAGCTTTGACATATTCCAAAAATTCAATTAAAAATGTCTTCTTATAAACAACAATGGCTTGACAAGTTGCAGGGGGTATTGAGGCTTCATTGGCCACTTCCAGTGGTTCAGTCTGTTCTTCCTCTTACTGCAGAATAAATTCCTATAGCTGCAGTGGAGAATACTGTGCTTCCTCCAAAATCTGCATGGCCGCAACAGCCAAGTCATCAAGACTTGGTACTCCCCTTTCATTATGCTCAACTTGCCTTGTCTCAACTTGTTCTTCTTCAAGAATAACAAATGAACTCTATGCAACACTCTCAGACACATTCTGAGAAACATTATGTTCAAACTCAACAGATTCTTCATAAATTATTAGAACCTCAAGGTGAGGTGAAGCAAGGGATATTTTACATTATGTTCTGGTGGAAACTCTTCTTGGAAATGCTGCGGTTGCAGGAGGTGCTCTCATAGCCTTCCTCTTTTTGCATTTCCTAGAACGTTCTGCCTTGTTAGAGGATGATGGTGAACTGGTGACGGCAACAGGGGGTGCTGTAGGAGACAATGCTGCAGGGGAAGAAGTTGCAAGAGAAAAACGTTGCCTTTTCTGAGAACGGGGGTCAACTTCTGGGGTTTGTTCTGCCCCAAATGAATCTCTGGCCTTTGTTTTTCCTCTCTCTCTCCTACTGGCAGCCCTAGTTTGCACCCGAGCAGAGGACTCAGGTGTGAGAGCTACAAGACCAGGTGCTACAGGAGTAGATGATGCTTGCCCTGTTCTCCTACTGGTGGACGCTATTTCCTCTTTCTTTTTCCAAGGCTGTGGGGTAAGTGCCCTAGAGGGGTCTAGACGTTGTAGGCTCTTCTGGGCAACAAGTTCTTGCCAGGAAAGAGGTGATACATCTCTCAAAGAGCGTTCAATCAACAATTTTATGAGGCCATGGTGAACAATAGAATTATCTTTCCCTTGTTGGGTTTCGTGGGCACATTGTTCCAAAAATTTTAACAAAAAGTTTAGAACATTAACAGCTAATCCATGCCTCATATGACTTAGCAATTTGAAGTGGTAAGAATGCAAGTAAGAGAAACAACCTTCACAAGTTAAATACTTGATTATGAAAGCAGCGTATTCTGGGTATGGAGGAGGCAATGACACTCGCTTGCATCCCTGCTTTGAGACCTCCAAAGGTCCATTAGTGGGTATTGAAAATTTTGCCCTTGTAGAGGCAGCATCCAAAGAAAAATTTTCTCCAACGGTTGGAAGCTCAGTTACTTCTATAATTCTTTCTTCAGTTACAACAACTGTTAGACCCCATACAATAGCCTCCCCTTTAGAAAGGGTTCTCAAAAATTCGCCTGCAACCTCCTCATCAAAAGCATCTAAACTCAAAAAGTAATTCAGCTAACCACAGAGGTTGAATGCTTGGGCTGTTTGAGGATTTTGCATTAATAACTCATGAGCTACAGACTCATGCCTTACTAGCTAGCCACCCATGTTCACAGTTTTGCCTTAGCTGAACTCAACTCTTTTCTGAAAATAAAAAATTTCCCCTTTTCTGCTCTGGTTCTTTTCTGTTCCGCCGTCACTTTTCTCTTCTTTTCCAAAAATGAACTTTTTAAACAAGTAATTTTTTTTGAAAGTGATTTTTAATGAAAAACATGCAATGAAAAAGACATGCGATCATATTTGGAAAGTACCAGAAAAATAATAAAGAAAGATTATCTGGGCAGTTGTGACAGCAGCGAAAGGACAAGTTTAAAAAGTGGATTATCCCGCCCCCTACTTAGAGTATGACATGTGTCCTCACATGTATGAAGGAATAGGTGGAAATCAGGTAATAATGACTGATACAAATAGTGTAGTAAATGAATAAAATGAAATAAATCAAAAATGCGATAATCAAAAGATATTGCGTACCTTTCATTAAATGCTTGTATGTGCTGAGAAAGTTGACGGCTTCGGCATGAGATGACAGTTGGGAATGAGATCATAATTAGGGGTGGTGCAGATGAATGAGGTGGATGGATGACGTGGACGGACGGGATGAATGGATGGAATAGATGGATGGTACGGAAGATAAAGAAGTGAAATGTGGCGACAAGTGGAAATGAAGAAAAGGGGTTCCCTTAAAAGGAAACCTTTATTATGAGCATGCATTAGAAAATCACGAAGAAGCTACAGGAGAAAGGATAAAGCCTTCAGCTGCGGGAGAATTAGTGGCAAGATCCTGAACAAACAGCTGCATGAATTCTTCTTTTGAGACTGGTTTATGGTACAATCGAAGGTGGTGTCCATTAACTAACAGCTTGAATCTAACAGGATCAATTGTAACAAGTTGCACTGAACCATTAGCAAATACATTCTCAATTTCATACGAGCCCAACCATCTGGTTTGTAATTTTCTTGGACTATCCTTATATCGTGAGTCATAAAGCAGAGCCCAATCTCCTACTTTGAATTTCTTCTCCTTAATGCATTTATCATGCCAATTTATTCTTTGGTTTTGTATCATCTCAGTGTGCTGCAGGACATTTTTTCGGAGCTCATCCAGAGCATTGAGCTGCATGATTTTGTCCTTTTGTGCACTTGTTAAATCCATGTCCATCTCCAATGCTGTTCTTAGAGTCTTATGTTCAAACTCTATTGGCATCACAACTGTTTTACCATACACCATTTCAAAAGGTGTATATCCTGTAGCAGTCTTCCAGGTAGTACGGTAGGCCCATATAGCTTCTGGTAACCTTATGGCCCAGTCCTTCCTATGAAAATCTACAGTTTTGGTCAAAATAGCCTTTATGTCCCTATTTGTGACTTCAACCTGGCCATTGGCCTGGGGGTGATAAGAAGTTGATTTCCTGTGCCATATATTATATTCATTGACTAAAGCTGTGATAAGTGTAGAAGTAAATTGTGCTCCTTGATCTGTCACTATTTCCCTAGAGACACCAAACTTAGTAAATACTTCCTCATAGAGGAATTCAACCACTTTATTATCCCTAGCATGTTTCATAGGCTTAGCCTCTACCCATTTTGTGACATAATCTGTGCATACAAGGATGTAGGACTTACCATTGGAAGGTGGATCAATTGGTCCTACAAAATCCAGTCCCCATTTGTCGAAGGGTGCAACTACAACTTGTGGAAATAGAGGCATCTCATCAGATCGAGTTGGTCTTCCCATCCTCTGGCATCTGTGACACCTCTTGGTATATTTGGTTGCATCTCTATGCAAATTTGGCCAATAGTAACTAGTATTTAAAATTTTCATCGCTATCCTTTTGGCAGCAAAATGTCCACTACACGGCTCATCATGGCTGGCATGCAGTATATCATGAGTGTCCTCTTCTGGTACACATCTCATAACTTGATTTAGCCCTGTATAAAAAATGCAATCTGCAATCCAAGAAAAGTTAAAACTTTTCTCTACCAATAATCTCTTTTCCTTATGGGAGAATTGAGGAGGAGTTCTTCATGTGGCCAGATAATTTGCTATATTAGCATACCATGGGTGAATAACTTTGATTGCAAATAGGTGCTCATCAGGAAATGAGTCTTCAATAACTACAGAGTCATCTTGCCTTTGAAGTCTAGAGAGGAAATCAACAACCACGTTGGCTTTACCTAGCTTGTCCACAATTGTAATGTCAAATTCCTGCATCAACAATAACCATCTTGCCAGTCTCCCGGATATTGCGGCTTTGTTCATGAGATACCGGATTGCAGCATGATCAGTATGAACAAATATCTGATAACCAGTGATATAATGCCTGAATTTATTGAGGGCGTAAATGATTGCCAACATTTCTTTTTCTGTAATAGTGTAGTTCAATTCAGCCCCTTTCAGATTTTTGCTTATGTAATAGAGTGCATGTTCTATTGAACCATCCTTCTGCCCTAACACTGCACCAATGGCATAATCTGATGCATCAGTATAAATATGAAATGGAAGTGACCAATCAGGTCCTTTCAGAATAGGTGACTGTGTAAGGGTGACTTTTAAGTCAAGGAATGCTTTTTCACACTCTTCTGTCCAAGAAAAATTTGCATCTTTCTTCAACAGATTGTATAAGGGGCTTGTTGTTTGGCTGGAGTCCTTGATGAATCTTCTGTAGTATCCGGCATAGCCTAGAAAGCTGAGTACCTCTTTTTGCTTGGTAGGAGAGGGTAGCTTAGAAATGACTTCAATCTTAGCAGGAGCAACCTGAATTCCTGCAACAGAAATATAGTGACCAAGTACTATTCCCTCCTGCATCATCATGAAGCACTTTTGACTATTCAGTGATAGGTTGTGATTTTCACATCTCTGTAGTACTTTCTCCAAGTTGGCTTGAGCTTCCTCAAATGTTGTACCATAAACAGTAAAGTCATCCATGTATATTTCCATAAAATCATATGAGATGTCTGAGAAGATACTTATGACTGCCCTCTGGAAAGTTGTAGGAGCATTACAGAGACCAAAAGGCAAAGCTGAATAGGCAAATGTTCCCCAAGGGCATGTAAAAGTAGTATTTTCTTGATCCTCAGGAGCAATCTTGATTTGATTGTACCCACTGAAGCCATCTAAGAATGATAAATACTTTTTCCCAGCTAAATTATCTAGAACTTGATCAATGAATGGAAGAGGAAAGTAATCTTTTTTTGTTGTCAAGTTGAGCTCTCTGTAATCTACACATACCCTCCATTTTCCTCCTTTCTTAGGAACAATGACCAATGGGGAAACCCACTGACTATCGGAGATTGGGTAGATAAAGCCAGCTGCTAACATTTTCTACAATTCTTCTTTAACAATTTATCTCAAAGTTGGATTAATTCTTCTTTGAGGCTGCCTGATAGGTTTGAAGTCACTGTTAATATATATGCGATGTGTATAGAGTTTTGGGTCTAAACCCCTTATATCCCCATAGTCCCATGCAAAAACTCTTTTGTGGGCTTGCAACACTGTGGCTAGGGTAGTTTCTTGAGGCGAAGGCAACTTCTTATTAATATGCAGAGAGTGGCCTAGAGATATTTCTATTTGTTTGGTGAGATCATTTATTGAGGTTGCTGATAAATGTGGTGCCTGTATATCACATAATAGCAAATCATGATGGCTCTCAGGATCCAGTTGCTACAGGAAACATTACTGAGAATGACTGTCCAAAACATATGGGCTATTCAAATCAGAACTAAACTACAAAATGTGTAAAAGCAAGTTATCTTCACTCTGAAGCTGGGAAAATGGATCAATTCGTAGCATCATTAACTGAGCTAATGAATTGACTTCTTCAGATTCCTCTCCTAGATCTGGCCAAACTGGTTGAGACAAATGTGGCAGAGGTTGTGCATGTGGGTATAAAGCCAATTTCTTCCTTGATTGACCATCAGAAATTATCATGTCTCCTGAATGACATCCTATAAGGGCATCAGCTGTAGCTAACCAAGGTCTGCCGAGGATAATAGGGTATCCTCCGAAGGTTGCCTTAGTGGACAATATGGTGAAATCAACAGGGTATTCCCAAGATTCAAGGGTGACAATAACATCTTCTATCACTCCATCAGGTGTAACTGTGGAACTATCAGCAAGTTGCAGGATAGTCAGTGTAGACCAAATGTTTGAAATATTCAAACACCCTATAGTGTGCTTGGTCATCACATTGATGGCTACACCAAGGTCAACCAAAATATTTCTTATTACTTGACCATTGATATTTATTTTTACTATAGGACTTCCAGGATATGTATATTTTGGAATGACAACCTTCCCCAAAATAATATCGGCTAACTGTCCTAGGACATTGATAGTTTGGGGATCCTTTTTCTTTCTTCCTTATTTCTTTAAACAAGCCTCTTTAATGACTTTTCCATAAACTGAAAAAGAGGAATTTGGACTTGTACATTCTTTAGCTGTTCCAAAATATCAAAGGTGGGCTCTTCAATGGTCTTGGGTGTAGTAATCTACAATCTCTAAGGAAAAGGTGGTGTAGCCTGAGGCTGTAGGATAGGTTCCTTAGAGGCAATAGCTGATACAGGTATATCTTTTGCATGATCAGTAGGTTGTTCAGTAGCAGAGTCTGGAATCTCTGTTATTACAGGTGGCTGTGGAGCAGGGAGAGTGGTTCCAGATCTGAGATGGATATCATTGATATTTAGGGCATAAGCTGGATACTGGTTGACTTCTACAGAATACATAGGTCGTTGTTGTTGTTGCTGCTTATTATTGGGATTTGGCAATGGTTGAGTAGGCATAAGCATTTATTTTGGAGGGCCAGTATTTGCTGCAGGTGTTGCAGAAGGAGACATAAGGGCTGGAGGTTGTGGTTGCTAAGACTGCAGGAATCCAGGGGGTTGGTTCTGCCATTGCTAAGAACCTCTCCATTGAGGGTTCTGCTGCCAGTTACCTGGAGGTGGAGTCCATTGTCCTTGTGGGTGCTGCCAACCTCCTTGAGGGGGTTGCCATTGAGGGCTCTGATAGTTAGGCCACTATGGTTGAGATGGGCCATATGTAGGTTGCCATTGGTTATTATAATTAGAGTAAGGATTACCAAAAGTTAAAGGATCTTGAGGCATACCTTGTCTTGGAGCCCATGGTCTCCTTCATGCAACAAAGAAGACTTGGTCATCATCACCTTCTATCATCTTAAAATCAATAGGTAACTGTTTAGCCTCCATATTGGCCACCAACTTGCATTTGCAGTCACATTTCTTCTGTCTACAATGTGAACAGAACTCAGCCAGGATTGCCTCAGCCTCCTCATGTTTCTTGTGAGTTTGCATGGTATCCAACTGTGTAGCCATGTTGTTTATGATGTCCTGCTTGAAATCGGATAGCAAATTTGTGATCTCCATCCGGGAAACTCCGTTGGAAGAAGACTTTCCCAATGTAGCTTGATGATCTCTACCCTTCTTCACATTTGATCGGGAGTAATTGAGACATATCTTCATGAGATCATCCCAAGATGCTTGAGTGATATCACCACCTCCCATCAGGTCCAAGACATCTATGCAGGTATCATTGATTCCCCTTAGAAAAAGTAATTTATGAGATTCTTCATTAAGAGTATGGTCTGAATTCTTTTTCAGAGAAAATAAGAATCTTGATATATAATCCTCCAGACTTTCATCTTCCTTCTGTTGAATTCAAAATATATCATCACCTTTACTGCCACTCTTACAATATTCCTTGTATTTCTCAAGAAATTTTGTTTGCATGGCTGCCCAACTATCGACAACACCTCTTCCTAGACTCATGAACCATCTGAGAGCTCCCTCCTTCAAGGTAGCAGGAAATAATTTCAGTTTGTGAGCATCTGAAGTGTAGTCATAACTGCGACATAGGATATCAAAATTGAACAAGAAGGTCTCTGGGTCTTCTATAACTAAGCCATAGAACTTGGGAAGTAATGAAGAAGGAATATTCTTCAGGTTGTCATTGTTTTGTTGAGGAGTAATGGGGAATTCAAAAGTAGGAGGTTGATTCGGTGGATTACGTGCCATGTTCACCTGACCAAGTAGGAACAAAGGGATTTTCTTCAGGTTCTTTGTCAAATGGGATGAATAGCAAGTCAGCACATAGACCTTCAGCAAATGGGTCAATATCTAAGTCTCCTTCATCCTCAAATAGGCTATAAGTTGGTTTAGTTTACTTAGCAATGAATGGTAGGTTGGGGAGAAATCTTCCCTGAGCGTCTCTTCTTCTATGCATGCAATGAAAATGGATGGTATTTTAAAAGATTTTGAAAATACTTGAAAAACTACTACAAATAATGACTATAGCAGGTTCTTAGATTGACACCTTCCCCGACAACTGTGCCAAAAATGGTTGCGCCCACAAAAGGATATGAAAATCATGGAAAAACCTATCATGGGAATTGGACATTCCAATAGGTGACTAATACCTCTTTGTGGTCGTTCATTTACTTGTCAAACTAGGGAACGTAAACTTTAAATGGAGCGGCACAATATGTGCACTAAGAACTGGTTTCAGTCACAACCTATTGAAAATAAATACTTGGAAAGAAATTCTACCTACGCTATAGGAAGGTAATGCAAAGTTTTCTTAACTCAATCATAATCTAACCAAAGTAGAAATCGTAATAGCTACAATTGAGAGACAAACTATAAACTGGCCTTATGTTGCAGGAACAAACACAAGGATGGATTCCCGATGCTGCAGGAATAGTATAAGACTGAGCTTGTGCTAAAATTTCTAAAATGAAATCTAACTTAAATTAACAAAGGATAAACAACTACTCTCCTACAGATACTTACTAAGTGGGCCCCCTTATCAAGCATCAACTAATTGACACAAAAGATTGTGCTCAGAACTCCATCAACTTTTATTCATAAATTGAAATCATTTACATTGACTGTTTTGCTTTAGAAAACTAACAAAAACTCTAATTCATATTATATCTCTAACTCTTACATAATCTGCTTCTCTATCTATCTCCCTCTTGTTCACCCGCACAGGAGGAACACTTATTTTAAAATCAGGAGAACAACTAACTAACTAACCCTAACAGAGAAAGACATAGATATAAAATGTATCCCAAAATCGAGGAACAGACTTCATAAATGAGTTTATCCGTTCAACCCGATCCAGAGAGAATCTAGCACTCCACTCTTTCTAGATTAAATGTCATTTAAAATCCTTCCCAACAGTTTCGGTCAAAGAGTCTTCGCCAGAGCTTCCTCGAAGTCGTGCAGGAAATGGACTTTACTGCAAGGCTGAGATTGGTTGCATTTGAATTGATCAAACTTTCTTCAACAACCTGTGAAACACAAGGTAACATATGCGAAATAAAAGGCTCATGGCACATACACAATATCCATTCATTAATCACATATTTAAATCTATTTCATCATTCAAAAACTACATGTGCTATACCAGTCATTTGGGAAATCAAACAGGGTAATAAATAAGTCAAACATGGTAATAAATGTAGACATGTCAACATGATAGGCTGCAGGAACATAAAAGTGTATTGCTACAGGATATCCCCCAATAAAAAGTTTCAAGAGAGTTAAACAACCATAATCAACAGAAGTAAAGGTATTAAAAGTACACCAAATTATGAGCATATTTTGGGCTCATCACCTTTTAGGGATAGGGTTTGTGCATTGTAATTGTAACTCATGTTGAGTTTACAAAGATGATTAAAGCCTATTTATCTCAAGCAAGTTGAATAGAGTTGTGAGAGTTTTTTTGTAGGTTTTGAAAAATATTGGTAATGTAATGCCCTAAATTTACTCCAAGGCAAAACATGACTAATTTTTTTTTTTAACACACATGTTTGCAAATTTGCTATTGATACACTAACTATGCACAACATGATGATGTAATACACTCATCAGATGAAATTTCCCCTGCAAGGAGATCAACGACATGTCACCTAAGGGCGAGGGTTTAGTATAAAGGCAAGCAGATATGTGTGAAGACCATCACCCATACCCTCAAGCGATCATGAGAAAAATCGGGCCCAACATTTGAGTATGAGTAACTATTGGATATGAGTAAGGATTAATTGATGAAACATTGTTTAGTTGTAAGCTCTACCCATGAAACCATCTTGTCGACATTAATGAGATCTACATTGAATATTTCAACTTGAAATTTAAATATGGGAGTGAATAAAATAATTACAATTTATAAGTTAATAATTAGATTTCTATTTTAATTTATTTATTATTATCATTACTTAATCGTTATTAATTTAATTATATATACTCTAAAAATAAATTTAAAAGCTATAAAATAAATTATACAAATAAATACCTTTTTAAATTCCTTATCATTTTACATATTGCTTATTTCCTTAAATACCAATAATTATATATATATATATATATATTATTTCATTTACATTTTACATATTATTATTTTTCCCTTAAAGGGAAAAACAAGAAGAATATGAATAAAGAAACCTTAACTCAATTTTAAAGAATTTATATTAACTAATAATCTTTACCCTGGTTTATAGTCTTATTTAATTTAATAGATTCTCTTATTAGAATATGGGAACATATTCTCCTCTCTAAAGGATAATTGTATTCTAGGTATTCCCAAGATGGCTTTTAAATACTTAAGAGTGAATTCTTACGAGGGGAAATGATGCTTACCTACGTTTCAAGATATATATAAATATGCACTAATGAGGAATTCATGGGTGACGTTCATTCCACACTCTAAGTAAAGGAGGTAACATTATGAAAGATAGCACTTGCCCGAATTGTTGATTTACCCAACCATACGAATGCAAATTCCATTTTTTTTCCAAACGATATTCGACATCATTTCTTGATTCGCAATTTTGCTCATCCCTGTCTTATTTAACATAAGAGATCGATTGTATTATTGGACTTTGACTTTATTGAATAGCGAACATAAAGGAATTGGGTTAATACTATGCCTCTTCATTAGCTTCACTCGTGCCATGGATGTTATTGGACATTGATTTGATCAAACTCGTGACTGATAACAAAAGTGGACCACATACAATTTACTGAGTAGAACCACACTGCTACTCCTGTAGGACCGAATCCACACCTCATACCAAAAGTAACAAGAACATAGATCATGGTAATATCCCGCTATGGTGTTTTCATGACCCCTTGCTGCTCTAGAGGTAACTTTGTTATGAACCTTACTGACGCATTACTCCTAAATCTTTGTATCTTTTATTCTTCTCACCATTAGCTAGTAGATCTTACACTAATATATTCTCACACTTGGGTAGCATGGTGGAGAGTGGACCAGAAGGTTTCAGAAAGTATCATTTCTTAACCTATCACAAATGCTATCATGTGTTCCATACCGATGGTAAAAGGGAAGGTGGTGCTATTATCAGGTTGTTTCTGGCCAATAATCGAACCTAAAACGTGGGTTGGAAGGAGCGACTGACACCTACTTGTACTCTAGGATTGTGATAAGACGCTTCACCGGAGAAGGAATGGTATAAGAAAAATGAAGGTACATGCAGATCACGAGGTGATTAGGGGCAAAAATCGGGCAGAGCTAGACACATATTAGAGGATGAATTCCAAGAGAATCATACTTAACAAGATAAGCAAGCTTGCCGAGGTGTATCAATTATTCTTTATCAGGCCTATGAACAGAACTCCTAGTGCTATTCGATCTAAGGTTTTCACTACACACGAAGCTGCAAGAAGCATTAAATATCGACTCGCTCCTCAAGGTTGTTTAGATGCATGATCTTGGTGGAGATACGAGAAGAGAATGACATCCACTTCATCACTTCATTAGACACAAATAAAAAAAATAGCTACCAATACTAAATGCGGAAACGTTGCACTATAAACCTGTGGATGCACCTGCCAATCTCCCACTCTCTGGCATGTGGGTCGCCCAGTATTCCTTCTCTAAGGGCTTATGTGGAGAGGTGATGTTTGTACGCATCGATTCAAGGGGATTGACTGATTACACTATCAAAGTATAGCTGGATGCCAAATTCAAATTTTACTCAGAGAATATGTTGACTCTCCTTACTCACCTCTCATTTCCTCACCCTTATTTAGACGCCCCGAAAGGTCCTTTGATTTGAAATTTCCTTTGGAGACATAAAAAGATTCAATATAGCCCCAGGGAATTTCATACTCTAGAACATGAAAATTTGTTTTTGCTGCATCTACTACACCACCCAAGAAGTAGATGTGCGTAGCCAGTCAAACCTACACAGGTATTCATTTCAACTCTATACTATTATTTTTACTTCTTATTTTTCCTTGTAAAACATAACTTAACGTTAATCTATCTTGATTCCTAGACTCTCATGCTGTTAACCTATTTCCTCGCACCCAATCTTGTGCAGATTCTTGACCATATTCTACTTGGAGCTCGAGGACAATTTTTTTTTTCTCTCACACGCCTGATAAGTTTAAGAGGGCATAGGGATGCCATTATTATTCATTGTAAACATGCTCCTCTTTATTTTCTCTTTGGAATTTAAATCAGCACTATATTATTACATTTCTACTAAACAGTGAAGTTTTCCATAGTAGATACAAGGACCACTATTTTATTTTATTTTATTTTTATTTGCAATATGTTAACTTGTTGGAGGGTTTTGTTTAAGACACAACACTCTTCCTTTCTAAGTAAAATACTCATGTGAATCCACAGTATCCCAGAATAGAATTTACATTTCAGGCATCACATGTTTAGTAAAGAATAGGTCTATGCAAACTTGTTACTAGAATGCATTTCTAGAAACAAAAAGACATATGAGTGAAGATTCATTCTCGAATATTATATATGTTTTATAGGATCATTTTCAAAGAGGGAAGGATATATATATATATATTTTTCTGGAGAAGTAAAGAAGCACATACAGGTTTACTTTATGTCATCATTTGCTTTCATATCAGTAATATGCAACAGTTATTCCTTCAAAATCTCCTACGCTTTTTATATTTTTCCTTACAATATCAACATTATTTAGATTTCACGCCAATGTCAAATAACTGTACAGTAGTACTATATTTACTTATTTCCCTTTCTTGATATATATTATAATTTTAGAATATAAACAGGTACACATATTTCAGATAAGATGCATACAGTTAAATAAGTCACTTGTGGATTTCTTTCTTAAAATAGAAACACACATTTCATTTTCTTACTGAACTAATATCAAAATAGAGTTTTTTTTTTATTAGGCTTCCCAAGCAATATGTATACTATTCCCTTCAAAGAAATAATGTAAATATACTTTTAACTCATTCAAATACTGACTATGTTTAAGGCATATACTTTATACATTTGCATTTTCTTAAAGAAATACAACAATAGTTTTGACTTAAACTTTCCACATATTTTGCAATGCTTGTAAAACCTTAAAATAACGTAGTGTATCTTTTTAATACATTATCATTTACAACATCCTCTCAAGTATTCAACAAGAATATTTTGACAATGGTTTGACAACTCCCATCTCTACATAGGTCAGTAGTGATCACCCAAGGTTTAAGGCTGCAAGTTTATACCATCTTCTACATCTTGCACAAGTATACACAAACACTTTCTCCATAGCCAAGGTAGTGCTCACCTCCCAACCTTTGGTTGGAAATCCAACCACCCTCGAGCTAGGAGGCAACCGAGGAAACCGGGTACAAACAAAACCAAGCAAAACAATATTTACACACACATGATACACACAAGATTATTTTCACACCCACCCAAGGGATTTTCACATAACTTTAGGATTCCATCAAGAATCCAAAGTGGGGGATGGGGGTGGACTACACACTCCATATGGGGACTTATAATAATAGCAACAAGAACAAGTCAATATCATACTCCCATCATTTCACATGCTATCCTTCTTTAATATCTTCTCTTTCTCCGAAACCCATACCACCAAAACCATTTCTACCATTTCACAATTACATATGGGTACTCATACCCTTTTTGAGCCTCTCCTCTTAAGGAGGGATTAAACTTCCCCATGGAGGTTCCTACTCCATACCATCCCCAACAAGGGATGCTCTTCCCAACTTGGGTGAGCCTATCCCTACACAACCCTTTTTTCCCATAACACATAATACATCAAAAACACAAGAAGATATGCTCCAAGAGCAATTTGAAATAAACATACAAATCAAACACAATAGATAAAATTTCAAGCACATCTTTTCACCTACACATATAATCTTTCAAATACAAACATGAAGAAGTAGAAAACAAAAGTGGTGAATCTACTTTAAAACCAAGCTCAAGGAAAGATGGGTTGAGGATCCACACAACTCCTCTTCTTCCAAGCTTTTTCTTCAACTCCTCACTCCCCCAAAATCCAACCAAAATCCAAAATGTAGAAGAATCCCATAACCCTTGTTTTGAGTTTGTTTTATAGGAACTCAAGTTTGAATTCCTTTGAATAGGGAGTTGACATTTGTCAACCTCCCATTCACTCTTCCAAGCACACTCACCCATGTGTGAGATCTTGGGAGCCTTCCAAGGAAATTTGGAGAAGTGGGAATGAAAAAGACTAGTCCCCATCCCACTTCCCAAAACCTTAATTTCGTGAAAGCTCTTAAAGGCCTCAAAAAGAGTGCCCTATCTTGAGACTGACCCATGATTTTGAGCTAAAAAGGTACCTAACCCATAGGTACCTGACCTTAAACCCATAAAAACACTTAAAAAATATCATTTTTCAATCCCCAAAAAGTGCCTAAAAGTTCAAATCCGAGTTTGTCCACTTGGATAGACAACTCACCTCCTGGATGGATTAATGTGGCAATAAAAACCAAATTAAAAACATTCACAAATAACATCAATAATTACATGATGGAACTATAGTCCCTTCATATGGACTTTAGCTCGGTTTCATTGGTTAATTTACATAGGGTTCCCAAGAGTTGCCTCCAATTTCCATTGGCCATGGAAAATGTACCTGCACACTCAATACACACGTTAATCCATCCAAGTAAATCATATTCATATAATAATCAAACCATTTGAATCACAATTGCATACACACAAGTTTCATAATTTGTATAGCATAAAGATCCTATAACATAATTGAAAAATTATTGGCCACCTATCTTATCTCATTTTCATTAACCTTAATTTTCATACTCATCCAATTGCAACATGATTGGTTCACACCACTTGTTTCATTTATTCATCATTAAGTTTTCAGATTCAAATTAAACAAACTCAATAACCAACATAAAATTAGATCAATCATCATAGTTAGCTAGCATGTTGCTTAATCAAAATCAAATAATCATATTAACTTAAATGTTCAAATATCCTGTCATCAATGGTATCAATAGGATGGACAATAACCAAACTCAAAATAATCCAAGTACTAGATGTAGCATAGTCATAATCAAATCATCACATGAACACAAATCTCTAAATCTTCTATCATCAATGGTATCATCAGGCATAACCAATAATTAAAACTTAAAATAGTTCACTTACTGGATGTAGCATAGAGGTGGGCCTCATAGGTAAAGACATAAGAAGCATTATCAAGCAAGAATTGGAGCTATTGTAATTCAGAGATTGAATAATAGAATAATTCTTGGTGGAGTTTTTTCCCAAAAGGGTTTCTCCACGGTACATCTTGTGTGATCTTTCTAATATCCTGTCTAGTTCTTCTATCATCTTCTCTCTTCATTCTGTAACAGTAAAATGGATTAATCAAGATAATCACCCACAAAGAATATATGTAACAAAGAAAAGACTTACTTAGATCAGCAATATTAAAGTTTTACAAAGTATGAAGCTAAGAAAACACCTCATTTTTCAACAATATCATAGTTGAATTAGACATCTTCTCTTGAGTTGAACCCTTGTATTTTTATGCTATTACTAATACTTTGGGTGCAATACCTTCCTCAAATTGTGTTCAGTCCCATTCTTCATCCACTTTTTCTAAGGAACAGTTTGAACCTCCTTCTTCTAACCATTGCATGAGCACCAATCAAGCCTCATGTAGTACCCAACCACCTCACTCTTCTTCTCTTTTAAAACAAAAGGATCCTAAATATTTGCATTCTGATATTGGGGCTACAAATTCGGTGGACTTTCTTTTCCAAAACATTGCCACTAAAAGTATTGTGGACTCGACAGTTTTTTCCTCCAATACTTTGGACTCATATTCTACCACCAAGTGTTCAACTTCGGTTACCCATACTAATGATACCATCTCCCTTGTCAATAGCTCTATTTGTTGGAGTAACAAAATTTCTCATTATGAGGATCTTCTTAACGATTCAAATGATGAATTAATGAATTTTGTGAATGAAGCAATGCTAAAAGCCGTAGAAGGCCTTATTGAAGAAATCATTGAAGTCCTAGCTGAATCTACCCCTGAGATCAATTCTCCTAACCTCCCAATTTCTCAGTCAGCTTCAAAAAGAAAAATAGATTTTTGTAACGATACTTTTGTCTCCCCACATGCCACTTCCTCTTCCACCCCTCTAGATTCCTTCTCCCCCCCCTTGATTTCCTAATCAGATTCAAATGTTAAAGCTCTCACCACACCTAAGAGAAAGCGATGTCGTAAATCTCTCAAGGAGAGAACTAATCTAGAAATTGTTGTTGGCTTGCAGTCAACTTTGAAAATGAATCTCCGTTCATTTGCAAAGAAGGGTGAAGATAGGGGTCCCTCCCCTCAAACCCTTCAAGTTTCCCAATATGATTCTACTGTGGGGTGCAAAACCTCATAAATAAATCTGAGAACGAGGAGAGACATTATCTCTCCTCGAGCACAATGAGGATCCGGTTCAGGGAGCCTCGGGAGGCCTTGTGATTTTGTGGAATAAAAACTTTGTAAAAGTGGATCAACTTGAATCTTTGTCCAATTGGATTAATGCAAAGGCTACATGCTTAAGAACAAACAACTCCTTTTGAATTCTAAATGTATATGGTGCTTACTGCACCATAAGGAAGAGATACCTTTGGAAACATCTTTATTCTCTCTTTGTGAAGGGAAAAAATGATCTTAAAGTTATTGTTGGTGACTTCAATGCCATTAGAAATCTTTCTGAAAAAAATGGAGGAATAACACCCCCGACAATAGTTATGGAGGATTTCAATAATTTTATTGTGACCAATAACTTATATGATTGTCCTTTCAAAAATGGAACCTTCACTTGGACAAATAAAAGGAAAGTTTTTTCTCAAATTGTTGAAAAAATTGATTATAATTAGTTAAATGCTTCATGGGATTTCACTTCGATCATTCACACTCTAGCTGGTTTTGATCACTTTCCGATATCCCTCTCGATATTTGAGGATAGGGATATGCTTAAAAGTCATATCAAGCTAGAGGCAATGTGGTTTAGAGATGAAAATTTATCAATTTAGTTAAAGACTGGTGGCAGAATTGTCCTTTCATTGAAGGAACAAGGATGTTTCAACTTAGTAAGAAACTCCAACATTTGAAAAATAAGTTAAAGGATTGGAATAAGAATCATTCTAAAAATATTTTTTTTCTGAGAAATTGAGGGTAGAATCAAAACTATCTAATCTTTATGAGGTGGTAATTAAATCAAGCATGGATAATACCCTCTTTAATAGAGAAAAGGAATTAAAATCCAAACTTGAGGAGATTCTTGCTCGTGAAGAAAGCTATTGGAGACAAAATTCTAGGGAGACTTGGTTAAATGAGGGGGATAAAAATACAAAAATATTTCATACCTTAGCTAAATTAAGGAGACAATCAAATAAAATTTTTACCATTCAATCCTCGTCAGGTGAGCTACTCTGTACATAAAAGGAAATTGGTCTAGAAGCAATAAATTTCTTTAAGAAACTATTATCTCCAGCCTCATTCCATAAGCAATTTGAGCATAATGTGATAATAGATAATATTTCATCATTAATTTTTGAGGAAAATAATAAATTCTTGATGGTTAAATTTTCTTTGGAAGAAATCAAAAAGGTGGTTTTTTCAATGGAAGCTGAAAAGGCCCAAGGCCCAGATGGCTTTACTATCTTTTTGTTTAAAAAATGTTGGGACTTTGTGGCTCATGATATTCTTTTGGCATTGGAAGAGTCAAGGAGGAACATAAATGTTTTAAAGGAGTTAAATTCAACCTTTCTTGCTCTTAGCCCAATTTTTTTTATCCTTCCTCCTTTAATGACTTCTGACCAATAGCTCTGTACAATTCAATTTACAAAATTTTTACCAAATCTATTGCATCTAGACTTGCAAAGCTTCTCCCCTCAATTATTTCAGAGGAACAAGGGGAATTTGTCCCTGGGAAAGACACCCCTAAAGGTGCTATTTTGGCACATGAAGTTTTGCATTCAATCATGATAGATAAATCCCCTGTTGTTGTACTTAAATTGGATATGCTAAAAGCATATGATAGTGTAAATTGGGATTTCATGTTGGCCATCCTTAAAAAAATTGGCTTTATTTCTAGTTGGTGCAAATGGATTTTTTCTTGCATCTTTGGAGCTAGATTCTCAGTTATAGTGAATGTCACTTCTCATGGATTTTTTGCTCTGAATCAAGGTTTGAGACAAGGGGATCCTTTGTCTCACTCAATTTTCATCCTCATGGCAGAAGGTTTGATTATATCTATCACAACAACTCAAAATTTGGGTATTTGGAAAGGTATAACTATCTGGCCTTTTCCCTCTCCAATTTCTCATTCTCTTTTTGCAGATGACACTCTCCTCTAGGGTCAGGCAACTATGGAAGAGGCCAAAGTAATAAAAAATGTTTTATCTGATTATTGCTTGCATTTAGGCCAATATTATAATTCTAAAAAATTGATTTTTTTTTCTTAAATGTTAGTTCCATTGTTAAAACCTAGATTTTAAAGTTTTGGGGCTTTAAATGCGATTCCCTTCCATGTAAATATTTGGGCATTCCCTTCTTCTCTAGGAAAGAAAAACATGATTTATGGGATAGAATAATATCTTCAATCTCCAATAGAATTTCACTTTGGAAGTCAAAATGGTTAACCTTTGCTGGGAAATTGGTATTGCTCAAATCTGTCTTATACTCTCTCCCAATTTACTTAATGTCGGTTTTGAAACTTCCAAAAGGAAAAGGTGGTGCTATTCATAAGATTTCAAAGATTTTCTTTGGTCAGAAAATGTTTCTTCAAAAAAGAAATTGTCTCTTGTTGCATGGGAGTCTCTTTGTAATCCTAAGTCCCAGGGTGGAGCTAGCTTGTGTGACATTTTTCTTCAAAATAAATATTTGGGTGCTAAACTTGCTTGAAAAATCTACTCAAAACTTGAAACCAAATGGTGCTGAATTATGCAACATAAATATTTGGATTTGCTTGAAAGAGAAAGGATCTTTACTCAAAAGAATTTGCCACAAGGTTCCAAGATTTGGGATTTTATTGCCTCTTGTAGATTTTTTATTCTTCCTCACCTTTCTTGGGTTGTCAATAATGGTGAGAAGGCTCTTTTTTGGGAAGATGCTTGGAATGGTCATAAACCTATTAGGTCCCTTGGCAATTAGAAACATATTGAACCTCTTCTTAAAGCTCGTTGGGGTAACAAAGTAAGAGATTATTTAGACATTGATCTGACTAACCCTAGTCTTGTTAAATGGAAGGATTTTGAATCTTTACAAGTTCCCCATTTTGAAAAGTGTGAACTTTACAAGTAGAACTTATGAAAAGATATATTTTTCTTTCTAATAAACAAAATAAGATTATTTGGATAAAATAAAAATCTGGTAAGTATTGTGTAAAAGAAGGATATGATTCATTGGTTAGCTGAATCACAGACAATCCTTGGCATTTTAAGCTTTGTTGGGGCTCACATGTTCTTCCAAAAGAGGGTTCCTTTCCTTGGCTTGCTATTAAAGACATAATTCTTACAAGTATGAGATTGGACAGATTGGGAATCACACCTTTATTTCCTTGTGTTTATTGTGGGAATTCTTTTGAGTTTTCCAACCACCTCCTAATTGGATGTGATTTCGCTAATAGTTGTTGGACTTGGGTTATGAACAAACTTGGTTGGTCTATCCCTCTTCCTAATTCTACTTTGAGCCTCTTCAATAGTTTGCCTTCTCTTTTTTCCTCATCTTTTTCCTACATTTGGGAAATTACCCCCTCCATAATCATCTGGAACATTTGGCTTGAAAGAAACAATAGAAGTTTTAGAAAGAAAGACTCCATTAGGCTGATGCAAGAAGTTGGGTACACAAAAAGCTCAAAAAGTGGAAGTGTTTTTGCTGTTTTTCAGAATTTGTCACACTTGGACTGAAAATTTGAGGCACTTACACAATGAATCTTAAAAAAAATTAGTAATATGAAATTTATCATTTTAAATCTAGTTTTTAAATATATAAATTATTCAAATACCCAGATTATAGAAATTAAATTTTGATAGGGATCTATAAAAACCACTTTTTAAAAGTCATTTTTTTACAATACCAAGCACGTGTACGAACAACACTTTTTGACCCAAATAAAAATATTTTGCTAATTAATTTTGGGAAAAGAGAGCTAACAACATGAAGTTTGGTCTGGAATTTTTTTTAATAATTTTTGGTTGAATATATATATTTTTTATTAAATTTATATTGGCCTGAATTGCTGTTTTTAAAAATCAACATGTATAGACAACATAATTGGACCTAAACTAAACATTTTTTGACTCTTTTTTTTTAATTGTGTAGAGAATTGTTTGAAGTTTTATCCCATATAATTTTTTTACAAAAAACTTAACAAAAAAAAAGTTATTAAAAAACAAAAAAAGTCCGATATTTCAAGTTTAAGGCCTAGTTTGCTTAGAAATTAATTAAAAAATAGGAAAAATAATCCAATATTAATAAAAAATATATATTTGGAAATTATACATTTTTTTCTCTAATGGGTTTTAATTTTATAGATTGATTCAAAAAACAAGTCCATCAACCATGTTGTCAAAGTTGGACATTCTTCTTTAATCTGCCTTAGTTTTTTAGTTGCAAGTCAAAGGCTAAGGCTCAGATTGCCAAGCCTTTCCCAAGCCTAAAAAGAGGGCTGAATGTGGTGTGGTAATTCAACTTTTAAATAACCCATACACGTTACAAAAATGCATATGCGTTATTTAAGTGAAATGTGTATGCGTTTCATAACGCATACACATTATCTATTTACCCATTGGGTAAAGGTAACACGCACGCGTTATGAAACGCGTATGCGTTCCTATAACATAACACATACACGTTTCATAACGCGTACATATTTCTAATATAGCCATTTTCCCCTAATTTAAAAAATACTGGTAAAACATGATTTTCCTGCAACATTCTTTTTCTATAGTACGGTCTGAAAGTGTCATTTTCTTCATTTTTTATTGCAAATTTGTCTTGTGTAGGGAATATTCTATTCAAATTGTTGGAAGAGACAGAGTGTAGGTTGAATTTTCTGAAGTGGAATCAAGTAGAACATTTTAGAATTTTTTTTTTTGTCATCAAAAAGGGTTTGGTAACCATGGGTGATAAGAAAAGACAAAAAAAAAGATGTAGAAAGTTAATGACACCCAAAGAAATTCAAGCAAATAAAGATAAGGAGGCAAAAAGACAAAGGGAAAGGAGAGAAAGGATTCGCCAAATGAAAAATTTGGAAGCATCTAGTTCCAAGAATGTTCAAGAGGAAGCCATGAATGATGAAATGAATGTAAATGATGCAAATGTGGAGATGGTGAATATGGAAGAAAATGCAATTATAGAGACAAACCCAACTATGCCTTCAAATTCAACTTTGAATGATATGCAAACAAATTCTAGTATGTCTTCAAATCCACCTCCCAATGATATGGAAAATGCACCTATTCAAACAATCTATCCAGGTATGTGTTCAAACCCAAGTTTTGATAATATTGATATGGTTTGTTTAGATGAAGCTGGATACACCATTGATGAGATCAATAATATTAGGGTTGAAACAATGTAGAAACAAAAAAATGATGAAATTATATCGTATGCAAAGAATGCAAATGAGAATGAAATCCCTCATATTGATGAAAATGAGAATGAAATACCTTTTACATTTGAAAATGAAAATGAAACCCCTTGTGTGAATGAAAATGAAAATCCTTCTATGGATGAAGGTGAAAATGTTTTTTTTACAATTGAAACAGATGTGCTAGATAACCTTCGTGGTAAAGTTTCTTCGAGACAAATTAGAAATTATGGAAATAAAATATATAAAATATTTTTTTATAGAAAAAAATTAGGATTCCAATGTCAACTCATGGTGCAATTGATGAGAATGTTGAAAATGAGAAAAGTGATGAAAAAATTATGTGTTTTTGTAAAATCAAAAAAGAAAGATGATTTAGTAGAACAAGTCATATCTAGTGTTGCTAATTCTATTGATGTTATTGGTAAGAAAAGTCGATCGAAAGATAAGAATGCGGCTCATCGTGCAATAACAACTGCTCTAGTTGATAAAACAACTTCAAATAAAAGAATGTTAAGTAAGATTAGTAAATGTGTAAAAGTAAATCCTAGAACTTTGATAAGAGCTGCTAAAAGAAGAGAAAGTATTGAAAAGGATCCTATTAATCAATGTTGGAGTTTTAGTGGTAGACTCCCAAGATCAGACATGAAATTAACTAATGAAATTAAATCTTTAATCGATAAATTTTGGCATGATAATACAAGAGTATCACCTAACATTAGAGATGTCTTAAAATTAAGGGTGGGTTCCAAAATTCATGAACCTCATCCAAAGCATCTCTTAGATATGACTCAAACTGAATTATATAAAAAAAATTTAGATGCTTCAATATTACCATTGAATATTAACATAAGTCAAAGATCATTCGAAAACTGTAAACCTTGGTATGTTAGAATTAATAAGCAACAAATCTCTTGTTGTTGTAAGACTCATGTACAATTTTGTTATTATTATGATATATTTTGATATATATGATGCACTTTGCATGCTAACCAAATTATGCAAGACATTTGTGGAATTAATATGCCACCTGAAAGAATCAAAGATTTTATAGTAGGTTTGTTTTGTGATCCCTCTTTAAATGGAAACTCATTTTTTTTAAAAGCATGCATTTCTGGAGAATGCGATAGATGTGGTAACTTTTCATTATTAGGAGAATGTATGCATGAAATTAGTTTAGATAATTTTGGACAACAATTAGTGGATTTAAAAAAAATTAAAAATGTTGAGTATTCTTTAAAAGATGGAAAAACTGGAAAACGTGTTGAGCTATTGTGGAAAAAGTTAGTGTGCATGCTTTTATTAATGAATTTAAAGATAAGTTTGTACCCAAATATGTTCTACACTCTCAGAATGCTCATTGGCTTGATAATCAATTTCATTTATGCATCGATTGTTTGTACCTCCTTTATTAGTCAATTATGAATTTCATTGGTAGTTGTGTGGATCACCAACGACATACTAAAGTGTACCTAACCTATGGACTATAATTTTTGATCTCTCCCTACATGTTATGTCATCAAATCTTACTACACATCCTTATTTTACTTCTATTATATCACATGCCCCTAATATTGAACTTTTCATCACTTCCACCCTAAATAAACTAAGAACCATGAGTGAGTAAAAATCATACAAAGAAGGTTATGTCAAATATAAAATGTAATCTAAACCTCCTTGAGGAGCCCTAATTTAGGGTTTTAGGTTTATGTTTTAGGGTAAATAGCCCATTTTAGGTTTACGTAAATTAGGGTAAATAGGGTTTTAGTTTTACATTTTAGGGTTTAGGTCAAAGGATTAACTCGTGTAAATTAGTTTTTAGGGACATATGCAAATTGTGTAACCTAGGGTTTCTAGGGTTTTGAAATTTCTAAGTTAAATGTGTCCAATTTAGGTTTATATTTTATGGTTTTCAATTTATAATTTAAATTTCTTTGTTTCGTTGACGTTTTTGGTTTTTTAAATGTAATTAAAAACTACAAAACATTGAACTAAAACACACTAAACAAACAAAAACTGAATACTAATTACAAAACAAAAAAAAAATACAAAGCAAAAACAAAATGAAGAATTCAACCAACCTGGAGGTCGATGAGGTTGGTTGTGTCGATGGGAGGAGGTGGCAGCCAAATTTTTGTTCAATGAAGGCCTTTGAAATGCGTACGCGATCTCCTTTGTTCCTCTCTAACGCAGATTAGAATGGTGAAAAATGAAATATAGTTGCTTATTTAAAAAAATAAATACTTTCACGAAACACGTATGCGTTTCATAACACGTACGCGTTTTTGGTTCACGTACCTGAATCTGAATGCGTACGCATTTAGTTCTAGGCTCGGGTACCCAATCCGTAACATGTACACATTTTCTGTGAAACTTTTTGTTTTGCCTGAAATTTCCACTCTTCGTGTAACCAACTTCTTGCTTTTACCCCACTTTGCTTCAAGTCCTACATAAAATTGAGATCTCCATCTTTGAGATGACAAAAACTGCTCTCTTCAAGACCACAAAATCAAAAGGAACATATTCATCTTGGGATGCTTTCATTCTGAAAAATTGGCATGTGATTAGACTTCCTAGATCAAGTTTTGTTTCAACCAAGGCCTCTTTTATGTGTAGAGACTCTATAACATGGATCCCCCTCCTAGAAAATTTATCAAACTAAATTTTGATGGGGCTTTGAGAGGTAATCTGAGCAAGTCAGGCATAGCTGCAATCCTAAGAGATTGGCATGGGAATTATATTGGTGTTGCTTGTGAACTAATCCCTTACTGTACCAAAAATGTTGTAGAGTTTAATGCATTGAGAATTGGTTTGAGCCTAGCAAAGAAACTTTCTATCTCTCTTCTTCATATTGAAGGTGATTCGATGGTTATAATTTCGGATCTAAAGAGAAGAAGTTATGATTCTTGACATTTGGATTACATTCTTTCCTTCATTCTGCAACAACTTGAGGATTTTCCAAGTATTCAGATTTCCCATTGCTATAGAGAAGAAAATTTGAATGCTAATACCCTTGCAGATAAGGCAATTGATGAAGCTCTTCCTTATAAAGAATATTTGGCAAAGGAATGTGTTCAATTATTTCTCAAGAACTAATGCTAAATTTGGGTCTTGCTCTCATTCTTTAGCATTTTCAAATTTCATTTGGGGCTATATCTAATTAGTAGCGTAATATTTGTTAGTTGCTCCACTTATGAATTGTTACATTCTTGGGACTAGTTTCATGCCACCCATCTTCTCCATGGTTGTTCTTCTTGTGACTTGCTTCTCTTGTGCCTCCTATTTGTCATGATGGTAGTTCATGCTAGGAGTACGATTATATTTAATGATTTTTGACAACTTGGGATCCTTTTGCTCACAACTAACAACTTGGATATGATGTTTTTGTCTTGGAAACAATTATATTTGGTACATGCTTTTACTTTCAAACCTGCCTACCTGATCATACTTCTTATTGCTTGTGTGATTTTTTGACAATCTTAACATTTGGGGTTGACACCTGTCCCCCCTACCTCAATTGTGTCTACCATAATGAACCCATTTCTTTATGAAAAACATTCTTGAGGAATTCATGGTAGATTTTGTGCATTGGAAATTATTATTTAATGTGGATTTTGGTACTAGCTTCATCATTTGGCAACTGCTAGTATGTTTGGCTAAATTTGGAAAGATTAACTTTCCTCCTCTTTTGTCCACCTATGGGATGCTACTCTTGTCGACAGACATTAGAGGAGTTGATGAATTTTAGAGGCATTCTATCACATGCCTGGTGACATGATTGAAAAAAAATGTCTTTTCCAAAGATTGTGCTAAGCTATGGCACCTGGCATTTTTCAAGTATTTCCAGGTACATGCTTTGTCAAGCATTAATGGAATCTTACCTCCTCACCTCTATGGGGTACAATTGAAGCTCAACTTGCTTAATGGAATTCTTGTGTGAGGTCTCAACATATGTGTCTCGATAGCTCTATCATTCTATAAAAATGGTAATTTGGTGGTATTCTATTCATATCTTTTACTAGTGTTGTTTTACTAGTCTTGTTGCTATAATGGATAGCTTGTTCTGAGTTTTTGTTCCTCCATGGACTCATGAAGTTCGAGATTGCTCAATATTCACTTTGGAGAAATTGAGATGAAAATTTTCAATCAAATGCAAACAGGTTCATGATGCAATTGAGTTGGTATTGGGTTATGACTGGTTAGATCTTCATGTAACAACTCTCCCACATGAAGTTGCTTCGAGGTTTGTCTCTAATTTAATGGATGTTCTTTGGTGTGTGGAAATGGTTAAATTTCTTGCAGGAACATATCTTCTTCCACACATTTTCCCACTTTCTTCATTAAAACTTGCTTTGGAGAATTATGACATTCTTCAGGGCACGAATACAGTTGGAGGTATCTTTTGTAGACAACACCTACTTTCTGATAGGCAATTTACTTTGCTTCTCTCCTCCATGGCCAATGGTTCATTAAGTTATTGTTCAAGAGAATTTAACTATTGGCTTCTCAGGCTCTAAGTTCAATATGGTAATTCTATCTATGATTCTATTTAGGGGCTGTATGATGTAGTTCATTTACTAATTATGTACACGCTCTCTATGAGCCACATGAAGAACCTTTCTTTCCGTCACCTACGAACTTGGTTTCCTTAGAAGAAATCTCCACTTAAGAATCTTCTCCATATATGGCATCCTAGATACACCTTTTGTCTTTTGGTATCGAGCCCTTTACATTTGGGTCTTCTATTTCAGCTAACTCGTTCTCATACTAGCTCTTGTGAATTTGGTTTTCTAGATTCTTCCATTTTGTTTTTTGTAGGCTTGGGAATCCTTAGATCTTTTTTGTAGGCTTCATGGTTTATCTTGAAGGTCTTCTACCTTGGGTGCTCTCAGTCTTGAAGTGGTCTTCCTTAGTCTTCTCTAGTTCGAGGGGCTTAACATTACTTGTTTTCTCCTTTTGTAAATGGCTCTCACACCTCTCTGCTTAATGGGGTTTTTACTGTACCCCCTTTTGTACTCGGCTTTAAGGCCTCTGCTCTCTCTTTTGATCTAATATGCTAAGACCATTTTCTTCCTGCTCAATATCATTCTATGTAAACTTCTATTTAAATATTAGTAAAATATTTTCAGTGGCTATGCCACTTTTATTAAAAAAAAAAACTTAATAATCAAATCCATTATTGAATGGAATAATAAATTAAATGTAGCAACAAATATTGTAGATGGATGATAGAGTAAATTAATTTTAATTAGATATGTGTAGCTAAATAGCAAAAAAAAAGAGAAAAAAAAGGTTTCTTAACAACAAGTGCCTTTTGCAAAATATTTTCTTTTAAAAAAAAGGGGGTATATATTTAAAAGTTACTATTATCAAGATCATTATCGTAATAACATTATTGGGGTAATCTATTTTGTGTTTAAATCAATTTGACCATATTGGGAAAACTATGGAATCTTAGGAATATGTGAGGCCAAGGTTCAAGTCAAATAATAGGTTTATTGGAAATAGCATTATTGCTAACAATATCTCCAGAAGATATTTGTAAAAGTTTAAGTCGATGATCTATAAAACTTCACTAAGCGAGTATACAATGCTAAACCTATAACTAATTAAATTATGTGTCCTTCAGTCAATATAATTCTGACAAGTAATGTTAGTCTTAGGAGTTGTGTTGTGCAAGGGCATCGCATTGTGTATGTGTTAGATTGTAACCTTAGATTGGTTAAAAAAGAAATTGTTACATTTCTAGTGAAATTTTTTTGGGCATGACAAATGAGGTATATTATAGAAAAAATATCTATGTTAGCTGGATGAATTTGAATAGATTTTTAAGTAATATGTATTAATTTAGGAATAACAATAGTAGATAAAATAATTATTTCCTCTTTAATATTGTGAATGACAATGATTTAAATATTGCAAGATATTAAAATGACTACATATATAGCTATACATATATATACATGAATATATATATGTTCATAATTGTAAGTTGGTATGTCAGTAAATAATACAGATAACTGTAGACACGCAAAATTGGCATAATGCATTCAATTAGGTCATATTCATCCATTTAGCAAATAATCAAGTTTATTTATCAATCTCCTAAAGTCATCAGTTTAAATTAAATAAATCAACTTGATCCTAACATCACCCTTCTTGATTAAATAAATCAATCCTTTATTTAATTAAGTCTGGAATCACCTTTCATCCCTTTTTGATTTAAATAAATCAAAATATTTAAGTCAAAGGGGTCAAAGCATCTAATCATCATTAAGTTAATCTAACCTTGATTAAACTAACCTAACCACCCATCACATCCTCTAGCTTTTCCAACTTGCACCAATAAATCATTTTAATTCATTTATAAAATCAACATTTTCCATCAACATGACATCTTTGAGGAATATTCCCTCAAGTTTGAATTCAAAAGCAAGTTGAAATGCACATCCAACAAGGCATTTGATAGGTCTTACATGTCTCTTACATGTCCCTTGCAAAGGTCAAACCCAACATTAACTCTCAAATTCAAATTTAAAATCTCCCTCTCTTTGGCACATTTTCCAAAATGTGCTCATTCCTCATCCTATCACAAGTTGAAAAGTGGCCTATTTTCATTGGATTATCTTTAGTCCCACATCCTCCATGTTTGGCATTCTTTTATCCCTTTTGGCCATAAATAGAGGTCTCCTCTATTGTTCAACTCCACAACTCCACAATCTTCATGCAAAGTCATTCTCTTAAACTGGGAACTGATTTTGTCCACCATCATTTGCAACATCAAGCTTGTCAAGGGTTGGGAAAGGGCTAATTTTCACATCAAATTAGCACCAATCCAATATGGGATAGATATACTTCATGTTTTTCTTTGTATGCTTTTATTTATCTTGTTATTTCATAGCATTTTAAAACATGTTAGATTATCTCATATGGATGTTGAAATTTTGCTTTGTTTTAAACTAACCATGCTAATGTGTGTTGGAGGTTTTAGCAATTTGCAGATTTCACCACCACATAAATGGCGCTAGAAGGAGGGCCCAATGGTAAGCAACATTTGTAGGTTCAAAGCTTAGCCTGATCCATTTTCAATACGCATTGAAATAACAAATCAAAATACTAGAAATCTACTATAATAATTTTGAGGGTTGCATTGACATTAATGTTTCTTTTTTAAGTTGTTCCTTTATTTTGTTGTGTTTACTAACATATTGTCACAGTGGCATCAAAGGGTCAAATTGATGTGTGTATTTATCAGTGTAGAAAGCCATCAGAAGGGCGATTTGCATTAATAGGTAGATCTGCCTTGATTTCTGGCTCATTGGATTCATTGCAACCGCTTGCATTATCCATTTTGCATTATAGAAAGGAGTAGGCACCCCTATCTAAAGAGTCAAAATCTGGATAACATGCTTTCTGATGTTTGTTTTGAATAGAATGAGGCATATGTAGATAACATGCCTTGTCTCTGCTTCTGAAATACATTAAGGCATCCTGTCAAATATAATTTCCTTTCTAGGCAGTTGGTCAGATAGATTATGTGATTTTTCTATTATTAATATCACTGCTGTTTCAACATTGATCAGAACCCATTAAAAAGACTGTTGTGTTTTAAATATAGAGGACTCTTTCTTGATGGAGTTTTTGAATAAGTTTGTTAAAGGAATTCTACACAGGGTTTGGTAAGTGCAATGAATCTGCTATATTAGTATTTGCCACCATATATCGATGTAGATCAAATATAATCTTTATTTTCAGGCTACTGCTCGCCAAACGATGAAATTAACCCTCCCTGAACTCAACCGCCTTAGCTTTATGTTTTTTTTTAGAAATACTGGGAATGGAGATACTTTTTTATTTCTTGCATTCAATAGTCACATCACCTGTGCTTGGCATAATTAAAAGTTAGCACATCACCTGTATCTCGGAATCCTCGTTGTGGTTGTGTTATCTACAACACCTGTTTATTCGAAAGCTCTCTTTTTTCTCACATATGACGCGGCTGTGTGTCCCCTAATTACATCTGTTTGAAAATTTTGAAGACTTTTGTTCATTGTATTTGATATTCATCTGCTAATAACATCCGCTTAAAATTTTGTCACGTATTTGGATTCAATGCATTCCATTTGAGGCGTCCTGTCATAAAGCAGTCATTCATATAATTATTGCTTTCTGACTTTGGAGACAATTCTGATGATATTGTTGGGCGCTGTTATGACCTGTCATTTGCATTTATTTCTAATGATATTGTTGGGAAGCCAATACTTGCTGGATAGATTGTGACCTTTGTTAGGGTTGGAGATGGCAGATCTAACAATTAAATGCAAATTTTAATTAATAAATAGAGAAACTAAAACATACACAGAATAAATCATAACACAAAGAATTTAACGTGGTTCACCTAATCTGGGCTACATCCACCAAACTGCAACCATCCAATACTTTTATTATCCAGTAAAAACCCTTTTACAATCTTGCGAATAATTGTGTTTTTCATCATACAGTAATACCCATCCGAACCCCTTTTTAACAAACCATGGGCTATACAGTATAGCATGATCAGTCACCGCATACCAACAATCTCCCACTTGGAGACTGATCCTGGACGACACTGCTGCAATTACAGCTCCCATTGGAAATAAGTACCTTGGACCCTGCTACTCTGTTATACTTGAATTCAACCTTGAAGACCAACTGAAGCTGAAGAGGAGCTCAGCTTCTCCCTTGTCACTGCCTTCGTAAACATATCTGCTGGATTGACATCTGTATGTATCTTGTCCAGCTTGACCTATCCATCCTCCAACACTGACCGAATGAAATGATATCTCAACTATATGTGTTTTGTTTTAGAATGCAAAACATAATTCTTTGCAAGATGTGTAGCACTCTGACTATCTGTAAACAAGTAATTTCCAGCCTGTTGTTTTCCCAACTCATCCATGAAAAGTTGCAGCCATATCATCTCCTTTGCCGCTTCTGTTGCAGCAACATACTCTGCCTCTGTGGTGGATAAAACAACCACCTTTTGCAAGCGAGAAATCCAATTCACTGCTGTCCCACCAACTGTAAAAACATAACCTGTGGTACTCTACCTGGTATCTATATCCCCTGCTAAATCTGAGTCAACATAGCCTTTTAAATTAGTATTAGAGCCTCCAAAACATAAATAATTATTGGATGTACCTCTCAAATACCTGAGAATCCATTTTACCGCATTCCAATGCTCAACTTCGGGATGACTCAAATACCTGCTAACAACTCCTACAACATGTGCAATATCCGGTCTTGTGCATACCATGGCATACATCAAACTGCCTATAGCTGAAGCATATGGTACCTTGGACATTTTTTCTTCCTCCTCTTGTGTCTTTGGACACATATCCTTAGTCAATTTGACATGACTAGGCAAGGTGTCGATAGCTTTTGCATTCTCCATATGAAATCTCGCCAACACCTTTTCAACATAGTGCTTTGAGATAAAATAATTTTCTATTTTCCTATCTCTACAATTTTCATACCAAGGATTTTTTGCTTCCCCAAATCCTTCAGCCAGCAAGAATTTGCTAACTGTTGTTTTAACTCACTTATGTGATCCATGTTAGACCAACTACAAGCATGTCATCAACATATAAACACAAAATAATGTAGTTGTCATTATCCAACCTCTTAAAGAATAAACACAATGGTCGAATTACACTGCTGAGCCTTGCTCACCATAAAACTATCAAATTTCAAATACCATTGCCGAGATGCTTGCTTCAAGCCATATAAACTTTTCTTCAATCGCTGACACTAGTCTCCTACCTTGGACCAAATCCTTGTGGCTGGTCCATATATATTTCCTCTTCCAAATCACCATGGAGAAATGTTGTTTTAACATCAAGGTGTTCTAAATGCAAATCTTCATCACAATACTTAAAACAATGGAATAGAAGTCATTTTAACAAGAGAAAAATCTCATCAAAATCAATACCCGTTTACGGTACAAATCCCTTTACAACTAATCGGCTTTAAATATTTTCTTTACCTCCATCCTCTCTTTGACCCTATAAATTCATTTTGTTTGGTAAAAGCGCTTTTTTTTACCTCTGAGGGCAACATAATTCCCAAGTCTTGTTTTTTTCAGCAAAGTCCATTTCTTCTTTAATTTCCATGCTCCCCTTGAACCTTGGTATCCACCATAAGCTTCATCATAATATTACGGTTCGCATCAGTTAACAAAATAGTATACAAAGAGGGAGAGAACTTTCTGGAGGTCTACTTATCCTTGAAGATCTTTTAATGGGAGTTTGTGGTATTTGTTGTTGTTGTTGTTGCCCAACATGAGGAACCACTGAAACATCATTATTTGGAATATCATCCAACATTGCATAATCATTTTCTTTCTTCTCATGCTGCAGCAACAAATCTTTGTACAACACTTTCTCATTGAATATGACATCCCTGCTTCTCACAATTTTTGATTTTCAAAATCCCAAAGCCTATAACCAAATTCATCAATGCCATATCCAACAAATACACATTTCTTTGATTTTGCATCAAGCTTGGTTCTATTTTTAGAATCTACATGTGAAAATGCTTCACAATCGAAGGTTTTGAGAAAAGAATAACTCACCTTCTTACCTTTCCATGCTTCCTCTGGAATACCACAACCCAAAGGATTAGAGGGACCTCTATTAATTAAATAAATAGCGGTGTTTACAGTCTCTGCCCACAATTTTAAAGGCAACCCAACATGCAATCTCACAGTCCATGCACGCTCCATTATTGTTCTATTCATGCGCTCAACCACTCCATTTTCCTGTGGAGTCCTTGGAACCGTTTTCTACCTACGAATACTATTAGAGGAACAATAATCTTCAAAATCTTTACTGCAATACTCACCACTATTATCAGATCTGAGACATTTTAACCTTTTTTCCGTCTCATTCTCAACCAAGCTTCTCCATTTTTTAAAAGTTTCAAATACATCAGATTTTTGCCTAAGGAAATGAATCCATACCTTCCTAGTTGCATCATCAATGAATGTAACATAATATAGAGAGCCACCGAGAGAAGATACCTGAGCTAGTCCCCATACATTCGTATGCACAAGCTCCAATTTCTCTTTTTTTTTTTTTGCTTCCCATCCTTAAACAGTCTCCAAGTGGGAGATTGTTGGTATGTGGCGACTGATCATGCTATACTGTATAGCCCATGGTATACTGTACATCCCGACCCCCTGTCTTTGAGAAATCTTACTCTCTTTTGTTTTCCATACACACAACTTTCACAGAAATCCATATTAACACATTTTAGACCTGGTAAAACAATATTTGAATGAAGTTTTCATACCTTTTGCACTCATATGCCCAAGTCTATTATGCCACAGTGCTGATTCAGAGTCCACAACAACTGTATGATCTTCTACCTCTGAACTGCAGCAACTGTTCCTGAACATTGACCTTTTTCTATAACAATTAAAGTAGAAGGAACAATATGACCTATACAAAGATATAAGGTGCCTACTTTCACACCTTTTGCTACCACTAAGGCACCCTTTGTGACCCTCCAATTTTTATCACTAAAAGTAACAACACAACCTTCATCATCTAGTTGCCCTGCTGAAATTAAATTTCTGCTTAACTTTGGAACATGCCTTACCTCATGTAGTAGCCAATGATTCCCATTCCGCAACTTAATCTTGATTCTTCCCTTTCCAACAATCTGACAGGGTTCGTTATGTCCTAAATAAACCAGCCCAAAATCCCCTTGGACATAATCAAGAAAATAACTTCTATGGGGGGTAGCATGAAATGAAGCCCCTGAATCTAACACCCAAGAATCATCAACATTATCAAGGGAAAGAATCAAAGCATCCTCATCAGATTTATTACTTACCACATTTTCCTCTTTACTTCCTTCTTTTTGTCTCCTTTTTTTTTTCTGAGACCAACAATCTTTCTTCAAATGACCCGGCTTACCACAGTACCAACAATCCTTCTTTTTCTAGATTGGGACCTTCTATCCTTTGATTTTCCTCATGACTTCCCATGATTTCGAATCGTTTCCTCTCTCCTTTGTTCTCCCCTCTGCTTTCTGCATTCAAAACACTACCTTATGTGGATGTTCCACCTGAGCTTTTCCTACGAATTTCCTCGCTCAAAATAACACCAACAACATCATCAAACTTTGATGTATTCGAACCAGAAACAGAATTGCTAACATCCATTACCAAGCTATTCCAACTTTCAGGCAAAGAACAAAGAATCAAAAGAGCCCTAACTTCTTCATCAAAAGTTTACTTTTACAGAAGTTAATTGACTGGTGATCGTATTAAACTCATTTAAATGATCGTAACTAACCCATCCTTCTATCATTTTCATATTAAAATAAGCGGCTTCATAAGAATACCTTATTAGAATGGAAGGCTTTTCATATAACTTTTCCAAGGTTTCCATCAACTCTTGAGTTGTCTTTGCTTTTAATATTGAATGCCATTGTTTGTGCTAGGCACAAATGAATACTGCCAAGAGCCTTTCTATCCAAGATCTCTCAGTCCTCATCTGACATTGCTATGGGTTTCTTGGTTTTCCCTTCCAATGGCCGCCATAAATCCTTCCGATAGAGATAGTCCTCCATCGCATCTTCCATAATTGATAGTTACCATTAAAGCTTCTCAACCTTCTTACCCTTATGCGCCATTGCTCCCCTCAAGTGAGACCTTCCTGCAAATGATAATTGAAACACAGCCAGCTCCGATACCACTTGTTAGGTTAGAGATGGCTGAGATCTAACAATTAAATGCAGAATTTTAATTAATAAACAAGAGAAACTAAAACATACACGAGAATAAATCATAACACAAATAATTTAATGTGGTTCACCCAATGCGGGCTACATCCACCAAACCGCAACCATCAATACTTTTATTATCCAGTGCAAAACCTATTACAATCTTGTGAATAATCAATGTTTTTCATCATACTGTAATACCCATCTGAACCCCCTTTTAACAAGCTTAGAAGCTTCCAGATTTTTGGGTTCTACAAAATTGGATTTTTTTTTTTCATTGATTTTTTCCCTTTTTGGTGATCACGCGAAAAAGTAGGAAGAAATTTTTTTTCGGGGCAGCCCCCGAACCCCTGCCCAGGGCCCAGCCCCGCCCCAGACCCTGGCAAGGATAGGGGGTCGGGATGTACAGTATACCATGGGCTATACAGTATAGCATGATCAGTTGCCACATACCAACAACCTTCGCAAATGAACCCAAGATAATGGTCATCATTGAAGTAGAAGCAGTAGTAGCCAGATTTATAATTACCCACCTCCATTCTTGAGATAAGGTTACTATTCCTTGTGAATATTTTCCTGGGAAGCAGCGTATCAGTGGGAGAATCAAAGCTTTTCCAAACTATTATGAGCTCTGATCAAACTCCTTCCATGTGAGTTCATTATGCTTTTGGCATTTAAATTGATTGCCACGTATTTGGATTTCTCTGCACGGTTAGTTGAAAAAGGATACAAATATACACAAGAAAGCATTGTTCATTTGCTAGTCATCACTATGTGGGAGGGCATTCAATAAAAACTTGAATATGGCTTGAAACCTGTCAGTTGCATTTAGCTTTATGCGATTGATACTTACCAAATGCTAATGTTTTGTTTTTTGATGATTTCTTCCAGACATTTCTGTTGTAAGGCGCCTACCATTAACTCATCTACCATTTCCTTTTAACTTATTTTGAACTAAATATTAGTGCTGGTATAGCTATTTTTGTTTTTGTTTTTTCTATTAAATGCTTACATCAATGACGAGATCTTAATGTGTGTAGGGGTGCGATTCTGAATAGATGACAAAGTCATTAAATATCATTGTTCTTTATCAATAATGCTATTGTCTCACCAAGATTACTGCTTCTATCATTAATATTGTTGACTTTCTCATTGATATCACTGTTTTTTATTGTTCCTGTGATTTCTTTGCTGTTACATGGTAGTGGAGAGGCCAAGGACTCAGTACCAGCACGTAGCTTGCAACACTTTCTTTACACAGGATGATAATATAGAGGATTCCTGCCAGTACCACGATGGAAATTTATTGAGAAAGTTGCTTGAACAAGGATAGACGACAAGGAACAGTTGGATTAAATGAGATAAAAGCTTTGTCATTAATATTGTTGCTCAGTCTTTTTTTTTTTTCAATAGTTGGTTCATTAAATGTGGACTCAAGCTTTAGATTTTAATTCATGTTTTTAATGAATAAAATCTTTGTTGACAATAAGTCTTTCTTGAAATACTTAAAGCTTATCATCCCGTTTTTAATGCTTCAGCTAGTGGATCAAAATGACTCCATCATTATGTGCAGAATCAATTAATGCCTATGAAAAATCCTTGTTGAAAATCAATTAATACATATTACTCTTTGCATAATCAATTAATCACTCTTTTGAAAAATCAATTAACGTATATCTAGCTATTGGCGGGTTTTGAATATTTGAATGCTGATCGAAACTTCCAACTTGGAATTGCTTAGAATATAATTTTTTTTTAAAATTATCAACATTATTCATTTTACAAAACTTTGCATGACAAATATTGATGTATTCTTGATCTCAAACATAGTTGTGATTTTTAAGGAAAATCTAATTTTGTGTTTTTATTTTGCAGGTAAAGGTTGACATTGGAATCAAACATTGCAATTGAGCGAAAGCAAGTAAGAGTAAAGTTGAAGGAATCAGACATTAAAAGATTGAAAAAAGAAAGAAAGCATTTTTTAATGCTTAAGGCTTCCGTTATACACTTTAATTTTCTGTTTTGAATCAACTCACGTCTCTTTTTGGGATCTTAAAAAGAACACTTCAATTTTTCATTGCAAAGGGTTAAAATTGAACCTTAGACAACTACTAGATTTCAATTTGGGCTAAAATTGAACAAGCAACTTCACACTTGATATTGGTGTTTTAAAACGAACTCATCATTGCTTTTGGATTTAAAACGAACATGTGTCTTTTATAAACGAAGCTTGCGAGTGTGAGTAAACCTATTGCATGTGTTCTCCCTTTGTTTCTAAATGAAGGTTGATCGAACTATGATTATGTTTACTCACTTTTGTCTATCTTAGAGGGCCTGCCTTGGGGAAAAAGTACTCACCCAAGGGAACAACTCAATCGGTAACACTCTAAAGCCAAGAGTATTTCCAACCGGGATATAAATGTGGGTATTGGAGTAAACGCCAATATCACACGGTTGATTCTGACGAGATGAATCTAAAAGGGGACTCTCGCCATATGAGTCAATCTCCATGAACGGAAATTCCAAAATAAAACCCTTGTTTGTAGTGGCCTATTAAATCATTCACCGAGTTTATTGAAGTGGTGCATTGGAACTTAGATTCCAAGAAGTTACTTGCCATGTCTGATCTTGGTTGAAATATAGAGGTTAATACTTCATTCTTAACATACCTTTATATTTTTTCCTTGGTTGCATGTAAAATCATCTCTTCTACTATGAAGGGCATGAGGCAAGCCCACCAAGAAAAATGTACCAATTGAGCTAGGGTGTTATATTGCTTGTGAGTTAGTTTGAAAACACAGTGCTTTGATCGAAAGCATTGGAAAACCAACATTTAACATGAGAATCAAATCTCAAACCCTTTAGGAGAGGCAAATATCCTTGAACAAATTCACATGTTATTGCTTTCCCTTGGGATCCGTATCCTTAGAGGCTTCTAAACATTTGGATTTCATCTCAATTTTCTCCTACTAAGGTCAACAATAGGTAACTCTTGCCTCAAATTTCCTTGGTTTCCGCATAATACGCTTTGTGGGATAAGGGGAAAGTTGAGACATTAGACATCTAGATTCAAAATCTAATCAAGAACGTGTTTTTGGTAAAAAGAATCCATTAAGCAAAGATTAAATCAATTGGACCCCACATATGTGCTTGGCATATTTTGGTCATATGATTTTCATGCAAACATTGGTCTTTTGATTTTGAATTACTCTTAGAGAAAGGCATGTTCTTCACTATCTTGGTCTCATAAACAAGTCCTTCCTAGGTTCATTTAGGATCAAATCGAACACTTCATCCACCCCAAACATTTATCAAAGTTCATCCAAAAAACTTTAGAGCTTTGGAAACATCATTCTAGACTTGGGTAAATCATCAAAATAAAAATCACCTTGTTTAGTTAGGAGTATGGGAATGCATTCTTTCTCATACCTCTAGTTAAATTAGAAATCCTTTAAACAAGTTCATCCTAAGATCACATCCAACATCTTAGGGTTTACAAGTTTATTACCCAAATAAAACCAATCAAAATCAAACCCTAAGTCTAGCATTGATCCCAAATCCCTAAATGTTCAACACTCATATCATTTCCCCTTTTCATCCTTCATCTCGTCATTGGTCCTAAGAACCTTAGAGGTCACTTTTGTAACAAGGTCAAAAAATAAGAGGAACATGGAATATAAACTTGATCCATACATCATGAGTAATCCAAGTCAACTAAGCTATCAAAGCCTTACAACACCGATTGATTATCAACACTCACATCTATATGAACCGTACATGGGATCATTACCTTCGATAAATGTCAATAGTACAACAAATGTGAGTATGCCCAAATTGAAGTTTGGGACACCTTTCCCAATGGTAGATTTAAATGCAAGTCCAAACCTACAAATCCACCAACCGAACAATCAATGCATGAGCCTTCAAACGAACGTCATCCCACCAAATCCCTACATGCCAAATATGAATGTACCAAGTACAATTTTTCCAAACATGAATCTAGAAAACTTTGGGATAAATATGTTTGCAAATCACACAAATGTTGTTCAGAGTCCAAACAAGATGTTAACGACCCCAAGACAAGGTGACACCATGCAAAATCAAAGTTACCTTAATCAATGCAATATGATTCCCAATCATAACAATGTTCAATTTCAACCTATCATGCCAAATCTGAGTGTCATCCCAAATCAGAGCATTGTCCAAAATCAAACACAAGTACACACTCCAAATCTACTTAAACAAAATCCAAATCAACTATATCAAGGGAGTCAAGATCGAAAACAAAAAAAAAATTGGCGAGATCAAATTTCTACACTTACTAAAATAGTTGAGTCATTGTGCCAAGAGACATCTCCACCACCATTACCCATATCAACATCATTTCTTGGTTTAGGGATTCCCCCTTTACCTAGCACCAATCACTCCATCCAAATCAATCCACCTAACACCAATCAAGCCATCACATCAAATCTTTTGAATATTCCATCGACATCGCACCAACAGATGGTATCTAATCAAATGACAACATCAATCCTAACAAATCAAAATATGGTCTCCCAAAGACCTATCACCTCGGTCATTCCAACCATTCCTATCACCTCAATCAATCCCATCATATCTCAAACCCTCACAATCACTCCAAACGTATCTCAATGACTTGTCACCACATCCAACACAATTCCAAATCCACCACCACTACCACCAAAACCAAACGCAACAAGACAATATAACATTGCGCTAAAAGCTCACCTGGCCTACCAAAAGGCCATCCGACAATATCTAGCAACGCAACAAGAAAAACAAGTGAAACAAGAATCTCAAGTTTCCCAAGCCTCTCAAGCTACCCAACAAACACAAGCACAAACACGAAAAATGACTATTGGGGATAACGATGAACATTCAACCACTGGTGATAGCATTGACAATTTCCCCAACACAATTGTTGAAAACAATGATCAAGATATATCCATCAAAGAGCACGTTGAAGATGTTTCTATCTCGTCTAAAGATCAAATCAACATAGGTCAAGAGTCACTTTTCAATCATGATCAAAATCCACCAACAATACTTGACAATGATCCAATTCAAGAAATGTCAACATCATTTGACCCTATGGTTGAAGACATTGGAAATTCCTCCACCACAATTGTTGAAAACAATGATCAAGATATCTCCATTGATGAGCACCTTGAAGATGTTTCCATCCCATCCGATGATCAACTCACCATACATCAAGAGCCACTTTTTAGTGATCTATTTCAAGGAGTGTTAGGATTATTTGATCCTATTGACATAATGCACGATTTGTTGACCTATGATCATGTTGAAAATGTCTCTACATCGCCTTATGAGTTAGAGGACATATCTCAAGAATTTATTCCATTTGAAGCATGATCAACATCTTTCACCAAAGTCTAGCAATGGTCCTTTCCAAGACATGTTGACCCCCTTTGACCTCATGGTTATAGATACTGAAGGATTCCTCAACTTCACACTTGATCCAAGTCCACTCAAAGATCCAGAGGATATCGAGCCATTCCCCATGCCTAATGATGACATCCAAGAACCCTTTGTAAGCAATTCATCCTTTGAAACTGACCCATGTCAAGAACTTGATCCAAAGCATGTCGAAAACAACTCCGAAATCATTCAAGATCAAGAATTTGTATCTGGAAGATACTACAATAATTTAATGGACACTCTCCTATCTATGCAAGATGATCATATCCATGTAGAACATACTCCTCCATCTACCCATGAGATGCTTTCTGTGGATGGACACATAGATGATCTTTATTTAGAACAAGATTCCTTTACTCCTGATATTATTACACAAAAAGAGCAAATTATTGATTCCTACAGTCAAATTGAGTTGTCAACATCAAGATTAGATATATCAAAAATCTAGACTGAAGACATCATGTATGAAGATATCCAACATTATCCACTCAAGGAAACAAGTAAGATAGAACAAGATATTCCAGAGTTAGCAGAGCAACAAATGGAAATAACATCACCTACGGTGGTCATTTATAAGAGAATTCATTCTAAACAAAATTTCTCGGAACAAGCGGAATCAAAGCATGAAGGTACTACTACCACCATACTGGGGGAAACTTTGTCTAATGCAAGCATCAACATAGGGAGCACGAAGAATCTTTATGGTGAAACCATTGCAAATACTACAACCAGCCACGTCATGAATCTTCATCCACCCATCACTGCATCCACGAATTGGGACCAACATCAAAAGAAAGAATTGAATCAAAGTACAAAGAACGTTATCAAAGAAAAAGAAGCTGGAAAGCATAATGGGAAAATCAAATACATATGGATACCAAAGCATACAAAGAAAGATTATCCCTATCAAACTCCATTAGTCAAAGAAACTATGGGGAAAAATAAAAGAGGGAAAAGTATCCATCAAAGATTTCCACAAAAGCAAAAGAATATTTCTCAAGCAATGTACAAGGTATATCAAGCGGTTGGTCCTAATTCCATGCACACTTTGTATCCACCCATCATTGCTCATCTTCCCAAGTTTGGAGAGTCAAAGGTTCCAAACTTTCAACCAATCCATCTCTTATTCCTAAACACACTCCATCCATGCCTCCACACATGATATCCAATTCTCAAATTGACCATGCATTGGCAATAACCCTTCATCATAAGGGTTCTGAAGGCACTCTATCGCGATGTGTGCACCAAGACGAAGTCAACTCTAGTATCAACGAAGTAGATCAGAAATCTCAAAAGTTGTATTCAAGTGCATGTATCTTAACAAAGCAACTTCTTGAAGTAGGATATCAATGGAACTTATGACAAGGGAATCTACATCGACACCACTAGGTGGGTTAGCATGAATCTTTCAGAAAAAAACCAAAAAAATCAAAAATATGAAAATCCAAAAAAATTAGAAAAAGGATTGAAAATAGTAAAGAAAAAAATCATCATCTAGTGAAAACCAGTTCGATGGTGCTTTGGGCAAGACCATGATGAAAACCTGGCAAATAGGCATCATGTGTGGAATCAAGCATCTACGTGCGCCAGTCCAGGTGAAAGCATCTCATCCCATTTGTAATAAATCAAGCATTCCATCCATCTTATTCATAATAAATCCACGCATCCATGAACCATTTATCCAATTCATTTTCATCTTTCTGCATCCATCATCCAAGTTAGCTTGAATCTTGATGAAATTTTGGGGAATACTTTATGCTTTCTTACGGTAAACATCTTGACATGGGTCATTTTCATTGATCCTATCATATTCCAACGTTATCATAGCTATGAAGCATTATCCAAATGAGAATCCTTTATCTGAACACCTTATCTTATCGAAAGATAATCCTTGGCATCCTTTGCATGCTTGCCATATCCATCCATCCATATACCTATCTGAGCATCCACCCATGGCATTCCATACATTGCTAGACACTGGGGGCAAGTATTTACATCTTGCTTCGAGAATAAATCTTGATCTATATCCTCCAACTTATGTGGCGATCCGAACATTGGAAAACGTGAAATCAAATTGGTCCACCACTTGTGAGCAAAATTCCAAATCACTAGCCCATGGCACATTTTGACGAGAAGATGTTCCTTATCAAGCTTTATCTTCAATCGAACATCGATCCAAACAATCACTATCAGTTGCATCTAAGTTGCATGTCAAATGTCACATCAAATCATTCGAACAAATTTTGTTCCAAATCAAGCTTCATCAATCCTGATCAATCTATCCTTGCATTGTTGTGCATCCTCAATAATGTTATCATCACCATTGTTGTGCATCCTCAACAATGTTATCGTCATCAATCCTGATCAATCAAATCCTTGCATTATTGTGTATCCTCAACAATGTTATCATCATCATCAATCCATCGATCTGATCAATCAACCTTAGCTTGGTTTCACCAAAATCCTAAAATAGAGCATTGATAGCATCAGACACATCCTGATCCAAATCGTCAAAATCATGCGAAAAATCAAAAACATCCAGAACATATCAAAAAATCCAAAAACATTTGAAAAAGACATAAAAAAAATTCAAAAAAGACATCAAAAAATCCAAAAACATTCGAAAAAGACATCAAAATCCAAAAACATCCAAAATCATAAAACAAGTCAAAAATCAGAAAAATATCAAAAACATTGGAATCTGAACTACGTCGTCTCTGAGCTTAAACGTAGGCAAGGCTAATCTTTGATCAGCCCCTGAGACAACAAAATCCAAAAACATTCATAAAATCTTAGAAAACCCCAAAAACATTTAAAATTTTGGAAAATCAAAACATTTGAAAAATCTTCAAAAATATCAAAAATAGCCTCAAAACATTCCAAAAACATAAAAAAAATCCAAATATTTGAAAAAATCCATTTGTGTTGTTTTTCTTTCACCCGCAATAATCAATCATCCATAATAAACTGATCGTCACCTTCATCCTTTAGCAACACAAACAGAAACAATCATAGCAATCAGCAAAAGCAAACTTCAATCGTAAAATCAAAAGCAAACAACAAATCATTAAACAAAAAATCAAACTCTTGATCAATCACAAACATGTCAATCAACCTTATATCAATAGCCTATCAATCAACTTATCAAACCATCATCATCCTATCCAATGCATGTCCTAGGATATATCGTTCCGACAATGGGCATCATTTTGGATATCACTTTGGACTTTTATCCTATCAAACAAATCTCTTTGGTCAAGGTATGCGCAATTACTGGCTTGTTTATGTGACTTGATCTCTTTCTTTTGATTTATCTATTGCAAATTCATTCCAAGGACCTCTCGATGATATCTAAACGAAAGATTTAGAGAGATAGGAATGGGGCAATGATCATTATTCTTTTGTCTGTTGTGCTTGTTGGATGTTCTTATAAAATAACTTGGCAAATACTTGTTTTGTTAGGGATGTCCTAGCAAGGTTTCTGTATGTCAAGTGTGAACAAGAATACTCCTATTTGTTTGTTGAGTCAAAGTCCATCGCGACTAGGTACAACACCATCCTAGTTCTTTTACCTTGATGCATCATGCCTATGTGTGTTATCAAACATAAGGTAAGTAGCCCTTTAAAATCCCAACTTGATAAAGCAAATCATCATCATCTATCATCATTTCATCATCATCTCTCATAAAGTTGGCTTGTTGGATCCTCTTGTCATCATCTAATGTCTTCTTCTCTGCACTAACATCATGTCATGAATAGTTAGTCATCATCACCAGTGCATCCATCTTGCATCCGCGAACCATCAATATCCTGCATATCATCTAACATGTATATTCATTATCACAATTATAGTTCTCATAGTCTAAGCATCCTATAAATCATATATTTGCATAAATCATACATTTGCATAATCACAACATATCACATCATCAATCTCATCCATCATCACATCATACCATCATTTGCTGTTTTAAGATAATATAGATTTGTTATTCTAAGCATCTTTTAAAATCATCTCATTTGCATCATCATCCATAACCATCCATTTTGAACTCTTTTATCAGCGTAGATCGTAATTCTCAAATAGAATCTTTTCGCCGATCTCCCCGAGGGGGGAAATGTAATTAGTGTACTTTTCCGGGCTGGGCATCCTAAAAATAGAAAATTTTGAATCTTGATTGTGGTAGATTATTCTTTGAACTAACACAACAAGCATATTGCTTCAAAGAGGGGCAAAATGTAGATGCTAAAATTGGGTACATAATGTACCATTAGGTCATATTCATCCATTCAACAAATAAACTGTTTATTTATCAATGTCTTAAATTCAATGTTTTAAATTAAATAAATCAACTTGATCTAGGTAACATCTCTCTTGATTAAATAAACTAATCCTTTATTTAATTAAGTCTAAAATCACCTTTCATCCCTTTTGATTTAAATAGATCAAAATATTTAAGCCAAGGTCAAAGCATCTTAATCATCATTAAGTTAATCTTAACCTTGATTAAACTAACCTAACCATCCATCACATCCTCTAGCTTTTCCCTCGACTCTGGTACCAATAACCATTTTAATTCATTTATAAAATCAATATTTTCCATCAACATGGCATCTTGAGGAATATTCCCCAAGTTTGAATTCAAAAGCAAGTTGAAATGCACATCCAACAAGGCATTTAATAGGTCTTAGATGTCTCTTACATGTCCCTTGCAAAGGTCAAACTCAACATTAACTTTCAAATTCAAATTTGAAATCTCCCTCTCTTTGGCACATTTGCCAAAATGTGCTCATTCCTCATCCTATCACAAGTTGACAAGTGGCCTATTTTCATTAGATTATCTTTAGTCCCACATCCTCCATGTTTGGCATTCTTTTATCCCTTTTGGCCATTAATAGAGGTCTCCTCTATTGTTCAACTCCACAACTCCACAATTTTCATGCAAAGTCATTCTCTTAAACTGAGAACTGATTTTGTCCACCATCATTTGCAACATCAAGCTTGTCAAGGGTTGGGAAAGGGCTACTTTTCACATCAAAGTAGCACCAATCCAATATGGGTTAGATATACTTCATGTTTTTCTTTGTATGCTTTTATTTATCTTGTTATTTCATAGCATTTTAAAACATGTTAGATTATCTCATATGGATGTTGAAATTTTGCTTTGTTTTAAACTAACCATGCTAATGTGTGTTGAAGGTTTTAGCAATTTGTAGATTTCACCACCACAATAACAATAGAAGGTGCTAATATAATATTTAATTATTAATATCCCTTATTCAATTCGCTGGAATGCTATATACATCAAGACTTTTGGCATCATTATTTTTGGATACATGACTTTTGACATCATTATTAGTGTAAAATAAGACTAATAATTGTATGGATAGTTGTTAATAATACCAAAATCAATAAAATTTAGAATTATGTTTACCATTTGATAAATGTATTGACATTAATATTAAATGAGAAATGGCATAATTATTCTAGGTTATGGTCAAATCATCAATGGCTATATTGTTAAAGTTTAGAGGTAACTAGACAATAAACAAATACTAACTTTTTGGGTAACATGTAAACGATAACCTTATTAGCAATATTTAATTAAAGGAAGAAATAAATTTGATATTAATGATAACATTAATTTTTATTATGGTATTAATATTAACATTATAAGTCTAGTATTTGTGTTTTTACTAAATAATAAAACTTATAACAAACAATATTATAACCTTATTATTAAAGGAAAAAATATTAATATTAAAGGTTTAGTAAGATACATAATAACTATATTAATGGTAATTAAATTCAATGATAATATGCTTATAAATAATAGTAACAATGAAATAGCACTTAAATGAGAGCCACCTTCATGGGAAATTTATAACATTTACAAATTTGTGGAAAGGTCATCATAGTTGTTGGAGTAGGCATGCAATAATACTTGACATTGTATAGAGCTTAGTAAAACATTGACCTAGATTAAAGTACTAATCCAACTGTGTCCTTCCCTGCTCCTTGCTCTCGAGTAACATGTCAATGGTGATGTTGAACAAGCAACGTCACCCGATGTACATGGTTAGTTACCATGTTCATGCATGGTTAGTAGTAAATAGTATTTACACATGATTATTCAAAAAATAATTGTAAGTTGTATTTTCCCTATGTTAGTTTAGGGCATGACACTACAACTAGATAGAAAATGTAAAGGAAACTTAAGTATCTGGTTCTCTAAATAATTCCAAACTAGAAAAAAAAAATTGAGGTATGTTTTACATTAGGTTCACCAAATTTTCAACATGAAAATTATAAAATAGCAATATTTAAACAAAGTTTAAAATGGGTAAGTGCAAAAAATTTGGTCCACTTTTTGACCAAAAAGTGGGTCTTTTCCCTTAAAACCAAAGTTTGTTAGTTAGAGTTAAAATTTGAAGCACTTACACATAAAATATTAAATATGGTGTGGAAATGTGAAACATAATATTTTGGGTCTAGTTTTCAAATATGTATATTATTTTAATACCTAGATTATCAAAATTACTTTAGTATATGATGTATAAAAATAAGTTTTTTAAAGTCCTATGTTTTGACAAAACATGTACATGTATGATCAACATAATTTGATCTAAATAAAAATAGTTTTTAATACTTTTGAGAAAATATGTGTATTATGGTGAATTTTAGTCAAAATATAATTTATTTATTTTAAAAAATATTTTAATTAATTTTTTATTGATCCTAATTGCTATTTTTGAAAACCCCTCATGTATGGTCAACACAATTTGAGCTAAACTAATCATAATTTTTTTTTTATTGTTTAGAGAATGATGTCTAGATTGGTCACATATAAATTTTTACTTCAAATAATTTAAAAAAACAAAAGTTATTAATAAATAATAATATATGTCATTTCAAATTTATGAACCACTTTCCTCAAAAAATAACTAATATATAGAAAAAAAGTCCAATTATAAAAAAAACATATTTAAAAACTAGACATCACAATCTATAATAGGTTTTAATTTCATTAAAGTTTTTTGAAAAAAAAGGTTGTCAACCATATTGCTAAAGTTATTTTTTACTCTTGTTGTTACCATGAGACTATTTTTGCAAGTTCAAGACTATGGATTGGGTTTGTAATCATTTTCCAAGCCTCATAACAAATAAAAAATGTGGGTTGAAAATTCTAATTTTTTTAGAACACATACCTAATTTAAATAGGCACCCATTCTAAAATGAAACAAATACACATTCTTAAAATGACTGGGTAGCCATTTTTGTTACATTTTTTATTTGTCTATTTTTAGTAAAATGCACTAGCATTACATCTTTGTCACTTTTTATTTTATATGTATGGCTTGACAACAACAATTTCTACAATTTTGTCTATATAGGCATCTCTTACAATCTCTTGGAAAGTCATACTATATTCAATTTTAAAAATGATTCAATCATAGGAAGCATTTTCAAGTTGAATCAAGTATAAATCTATTTTCAAGAGGAATTAAGAATATATTTTTAAAGAAATCAAACATATATGATATATTGAACAAAAGATTTGCACCAATTTGCACTTCAAAAATTTAGAGGAGGTATTGATTTAAAAGTAGATTAAATATCATTTTTTTTGTTATCAAGAGGGTGTAGTGCCCCTCCATCCTCACCGTGGATGTACAGGTAGTCGGCCTTGGAACTTGAAGTGAAGGTAAAAATAATAGGGATAATTAAAGGTATGTGCTAATGATGTTAAGCAATTGATCTGTTTTATAATACAATATATGATGTTACGAGATGTTACTTGACATATTATATGATGCTTTAAATGCTATTTAGGGGTGAAGGGAAAGATGTCGTATTTCTCACTTGTGAGAACCCTACAATGTTTTGATTTCCTTTCACTAGGTATGTGATGAATATATATATGTAAAGACGTTTGTTTGTTGTAGGTTGCAGGTACTAGGCATCAATTCCACCCGAATTGACAGGTTTGAGTGTGCCTTAAACCCAATAGAATTGTTGAATGAAGATAGCATTTAGTCCCCTACCCTAGCCATCATCCTCGAAGAGGATGAATATCTAGTCCATTACCCCATCAATGTTTTCTGCTGTCGGTGATCAGTTGGTCTTGTTTTTCGACCCTAATTATGGTTAGGTAATTGTTGTTGATATTTGGGTTGTTTAATTTAAATTTGTTTGATAAATGTTGTTCTTGGTTAATTGACTCATTAAATTAAATTATTAAGTAACAAGTATTTTGGTAATTAAATATAAATATATTTATTAATAATTATAGTTGATAATAAATTAAAAGGGTGATAAAATATTATAATGGAATGCTGCAATTAATAAACAACAAAATAATATTAAAGTTAGAAAGATTTTTTATGCTACACATACATAACTTCAAACTACTTGTCGAAAAAGAAACTTGCTATTTTTGTGGGATTTTAGAGATTTTTATTAGATTTTTGTTTTCAAAAAAAATTTAACAAGCTTCCTTTTTGTAAACAATTATTTTTTCGAGAGATTTTTATTATTGGGGATTTTCGTCTTGGGAAGAAAAGTAATAAATTTTCTGTAAAATAGTTGCATTCCATTGTTGATTTTCGAAAGGGAAGACATAGAAGGATAGACAAAGGAAGGCATCATTTCAAATCAATTTGAGGAAACGAATTTTATGTGATGAGTTTTCATTCTTAAAATGTTACTTTGATTGTTTGATCTAAATTGTATCAATTATCTTTTTTCAATTGCATTTTGCATCTCGATGCTTATATTACTCACTTGATGAATATATTTCATGATTGGTACCGATTTTATATATGTATGGATATATAAATATACCCCAGTCAATTTCTCTTTATTTTGTAAGTTGCTTAGCCTTTTTAGCAATCTTACATGTACTCAACCTACCATCAAATTCTTCCATGAGATAACATTTATTAGAGACATTCGGTAGAAGCCACATACAGTGGCGATAGCCTCGCACCCGTCATATCATTCGCATGAAAGTTTCTAAAGTGTTCTTTTCCAAACCAATCCAAATTTCACATATCCTACACATATCCTAAAACCATTTAGCGTAGCCCCTTCTTAAGCCTTACCCGTCTGCATATAAACTCCTTACCTTTTTAATTGCTTCCAAACTTCATTTTATTTTGGCAATGCATGATATTGCAATTAAACTGCCCGTGGTTATGCTTGGAGTCTCCATAATCTAAAAATAATGAGAAAATTTTTGATAGGACTTTGTTATTAGCCGATAGGGTTATTATATGTGGGGGAACCTAACGGATCTTGTACCGAAACCCGCTGGGAACCCTATCACGGCCTTGTGACAAATCCAAAATTAGTTTTATCGGGCCCTATGTATGCAGAAAGCATAGAAGTGACGGGCCAAAGGATGTACGAAGACATTGATGTTTGAAAGTTTAATGCTATCAGCGAATTTAACTTAATCCTCACCACCCCTCGTGGAAAATGTCTATTCAGAGTTTGGCCGCTTCACCAGTGTTAAACCTGGGTAAATTCCCAATGAAGCTTCGTGAGCCTCGATTTGTCAACTAAAACCATGCCCATATTTGAGCTTCAAGATGCATTTAAGCAAACATTTTCGCTTGTGTTCGCTTGCCTCAGAAAGTAATAGCTCCGACAAGGCTTGGCATTCTTCTTTGTCTTCTGGTTTGGGGATTGCAGATTTCCCTCCAAAGGGAAAGAAGTGGTTGAGAGAAAGAGAAAACGCTTCCATCTTCTTTCGGTCATGAGAACGAATGGATTCCTTAAACTTGCAAAATATCCAATAAACTCTACCGAAAGACTCCATCTAAGGGGAAACTGCATTCTAAGGAGAAAGAAGCAGCGATCTCGTGTTTGGGCATCCCCGTGGGTTGTCATCACTCAAAAATCTGTCACAGTACAAAGAAAGAGGAATACGCCTTTCCCTAGAATTCTAGGGTATGCAGCCTAACACAAGGATTTTATCCGGAATGGATCACCTCTTACCAAAGTATGATTTTGGCCCCTCACTCTTTCAAAGTGGGAGAATGGATACGGTGAGGCACAAGCAATCTAAGAAAAAAAAAAGAGAGAGAAAATGAACATATGCCTTTCCTGCAAGAGTACATTGGCCAAAATTTATTTTCCATCTCTTCCCTGGGCATGCTGATCGCATAGAATTGCCTCTGCCATGGGAGACTAAATATGTCCATGGCTTTCCCAAGGGAGAAGGGAGGCAACACAGAGATGAAACAGTGGAGAGAAGGAGAGACAATGAGCATATGACTTTTCCAGCAAGAGGATTGTGGCCGGAATTCATTTTCCATCTTTTCAAGCTCTAGGAAATTGCGTGTCAAAAGTGGCGGATGTCAGGAAAGCCATTTGTATGGTTGCAGAGATGTTTTTTTTCTTTCTTTTTTATTTAAATTTCTTTCTTTCGCTGTGTGTAGCCCAATGTAGTGGAAGAAATGGCACGAATTGAAGGCACAGGTGGGAGGGTTATTATTGGAATCGTGTTCTGTGTGTACTTCATGTCTCTAGCTATAGGTAGGAAAAAAAATATTAAATTGCTCATTTCAAAATTTCTAAGTAAAACATTTTATATACAGATGTTTAATTAAAAGTTTGAATAAATATAAATTTAATTTAAAATAGATTTTTAAAAAAGTATATTTTGCAAATAAATGTAATTGTTACAGTATTAATTAATAATTTAGGTTAAATAATTGTGAAAAGTCAGTTAGAAAAAATTACATTTATTTTTAAAAAATAAAAATAATCACTTTAAATAGTTTTGAATGGATTATTATTTGTATATGATTTTTTTTTGAATAATTAAAATTCATTTTATAATATTATTTAATGTTTTGATAATAGTAATAACAATATTTTAAATTTAATTAAAATTTAAAAATTAAATTAAAATTTAAGATAAATAATTAAATTATAAATATAACTATTTTTAATATATAATTAAAATATCTGTATAGTTTTTTTAATATTTGTACAACTATTTAAATTAAAATAATATTTTTATTCATATTGATAATAAATTAAAGCTAATAAAGAAAATAAACAAAGTTTGAAATTAATACAAATAAAAATGATATTTTTCAAATATTAAAAAAAAAGAAATATAAATTTATCTTGTTAAATATTTTAATTGTTTTATATTATATATTAAACATACATATAAGTTTGTATTATGGTAATCCTTGAGGGTAAAGAAGCAGAGAGGGAAGGATAGATAAATAGAGAGAGGAGGGAAAATAAGTAGAGAGGGAAGGATAGAGGAAGAGAGAGAGAGGAGGGTAAAGGGACAGAGGGAGGTAGAGAGGGATAAGTGAGATAGAGATAGGGAGGGAGAGAGAGGTGGGATAGAAAGAAGTAGAGAAGGAAAGAGAGCCAAAGAGAGAGGGAGAGAGGGAGAGGTAGAGAAGGATAGGGGAGATATAGAGAATTAGAGGGGGAAGGAGAGAGGGGTAGAGAGGAATAAGTGAGAGAGGGAGAGAAGTAGAGAGGGAAGGAGAGAGTGAGGGAGAAGCCAGGTGGATGCAAGATAGTGAGAGTATATGTCAGCTGCAAATGGAATGGTGGGCCTCAACCTATCTACTGTGGGGCATTAAACCCCAGGTGCAAGTGCTAGTATATAATCTAGTTGAGTCACTATTTGATAGACAAAATCCTAGGGCTAGAATCTTCTGGTGTCAGTTAGTTTAAATGCTTTGAAATCACAGATTAAGAAACATACAAATTTAGACCTTTGTAATGGGCATTATGATATCTGAATTAGGTTGAAATAGGGGACTAATGCCCTTTAAATGGGGATGAAATACTAAAATAAATATAATATCTCAAAGTGGGGATCGAATATCATTCATCATTAGAGTCTTTTACTTAGTTAAACTAATGTTCAAGTTGGTTGTTTTAAGTCTTGGAGATCGAGAGTTTAGAGTTCTTATAATGCAATCTATGTCAATAGACTATCAGATTAAAATGCATTATGGAAGACTTTGCCAAGAAAATTACCTTCCATATCTAACCAATAATGATGGCATAGGATTTGCATAAAACTATTACAACAGATTCCCAATTATTATTGGCAAAGGTCTAGTCGTCCTTGCTTTGTATATGTAAATATATATAGATATTGGTTTCTACAAAATGGGGGAATTAAGAATTATTGTCAAGTTATCTTTACATCATTAAAGTGGATGAGGAGTTTTATTTCTAAATTTTTGAGAGGATGTATTGGCTTATTTTATAAATGGATATACGCACTATTATTTTATTCTAGAATTGAGATGGTTTAAAATTAGTAATATAAATGTATGTTGTCGATTACTCATTAAGTAGAATGCTAAGTTATGTTGTGAGATAACTTACTTTTTATTTAAAATAGAAAAGGTGATTATTGGTTAACAAAGAAGCAATATTAGATCATATTAATGAAGTATTAATTGAAGGATTTGATTAAAATAATGAATTAGATGATTTTTTATTATTTAATGAATGCTGATCGCTTCCTTAGTTATTGAAAAATCATTGTGAAATTAGTTATTTAGGACAATTGTTATCGTGGTAAATGATCCAATTAGGTGAATTATGTAACATGAGTTGTGGAAATAATGTTTCATGGATGTATTGATGGGTTGATTGTTTGTATTGATTATTGTCTTTGATGTTGGTAATTGATTAAAGTGGGAGTCATTTGTGCAAATTGTTAAGGTTGATTTCCACAGGCTAGGAGGGAGTGTTTTGGTGTGTATGGTTTTATGATCATTTTACTTTGGAGGTGGTATGGAAATGGTTTTGGGTTATGTGCATTGTGAAAATTGAAAACCTATGGGTGTGCCTTTTATCTTGGTATGGTTTCATGCATGACCATGGTAAATGTGCAAAATGATTAATGCCTTGCATTGTGTTTAGATTCTTTTGAATGTGGTATGTGAGCAAGATGGTTAATGCCTTGCTCTATTTGATTCATGTGATTATGTCATGTGTATGCAAGATGGTAATTGCCTTTCTTGATTTGTAGGGTTTACTAGTTGCAAGTAGGGGGAGTGGCTCTCAATGGGGGCCGAAACCCAAAGTGGTGTCCAAGACAACCCATTGGAGAGTTTCTTAATTCAATGATAACCTAAATAATGAATTAAAGGGTTGGGTATTTTTCACATTAATCAAGATAATTGGATGCCTCACCCATGTATGTAGTGCTCATTTAGGCTAAGGATGGGTTGAGAAGGCATGGTTGGCAAGATCAACTTCCTTTGCCTCGCGAAAGGAATGTTGGTTCTGCATGTGTCATCCTATGGGCCGATGTCTAGTGAGAGACTGTCAGGGTAACCATAGATGGGGGCCGACATCTGGTGAGACACTGTCAAGGTAACCCATGCTAGGACCATGCGATGAAACTCTTCCCTATTGCAATCTAGCACTCCCTAGTTGTGTTTCTCCTTCTATTGTGTGGATGCCTCTAGAAGCAATGTATGTGTTGTATGTGGTGTTATTTTTGTTGTAGTGTTGTGTTGGAGTCATCTTAGCCTTGTTTATGTTATCCTTCTATCTTCTTGACTATTTTCTAGTAGTGGGACCTTATGTTATCTCCTAGCATGGGGGGTGGACCTTAGGGTTCCACATGGTTGGGAGGTTGGTGCTTTTTCCTCCATTGGGTTTCCTTGTTGTTGTTCGTGTGCGTGGAGGTTGTATGTAGTGGATTCCAGTTCATGTTCCAGATTGGGAAGACATTCTTTGATGTATATGTATTGGACTTGTATACCAGTTGTACCTGTTATTGTAATTTGATGTATTCTTCCCAATTGTATTCAAGGAAGCATTATTGTAAACAGTGTAATGATGTATTCTCATGTAATGGAATTTATATATTTACTTGTTAGTTGTTTATGAATGATCTTTAATGTTGTTTATCTGATAACATGTTATGGAAATACATAGTGTAAAATCATTCTATGTGATGGATTAAAATGAACTCTTGATTGTTAGATATATTATGATTAATGAATTGATTCTAGTTCTTGTTTATAGTTGTGTTAGTAGCGTAGTCATGGAACCTTAGAGGAATTAGGTTAGATTATATGTTTAGATATGATATGCATTTTACTGTTATTCTGTTTAAAAAAATAAAAATTGTTCCATTATTGTGTTATAGTTGTGTCGTCCTTTGGGGTTCTTTGGCGGGGCGTTACAAAGGGTTTAGTAATTATGAGATTAAAAAATTATCAATGAAAAAATAGGAAGCTCAAGACACTTGAAGAAATTGAAGCACAAAGAGAGAAGCATGGAAAATGACAAAGATATAGTAGAGCAAAGATTTTAGAAATGAACAATATTGAAGCATCCAATCTGATGACTATTGAAGAGACCAACATGGATAGGATGTATATTATGCATATGTTGAAATGTTGAGTGTGGAAGGGTTTAATAATATGGAAAATGTAATTATAAAAATAAATCTAGGTATGCCTTCAATCACACTTAATGATAATAATATTAATTTTTTAAATGAAGTTGGATATAACAATGATGATCTAAATTTTAATACTGAGGACATAGAAATTGAAATTGAAAACAAAATCTCTTGTATGAGTGAAAATGATTTTTGTTTAGAAATTAAAAGAAATTTGTTGGATAATCTTCATGGTAAGATTTCTTGGAGACAAATTATAACCTATGAAAACATATTATATAAACTATTTTTATAGAAAAAAGTCTATGATTTCAAAGTTAAATCATAATGTAATTAATCAAAATGTATATAATATGAAAAGTAATGAAAAATTAGGCAATTTTGTAAAATATAAAAAGAAAGATGAATCAATGAAACAAGTTATGTCTAGTGTTATTAATGGGTAGAAGCAAGAAGATGAGTCCAATTCTCGTAGAAGTTTCAAACTTAGCCAAAAACCCAAAATCAGGTAAAAAAAAAATGGGATCCCATTATTTAGCAAATGGGATCCTGTTATGCTTTGAGATCTTGAGCCTAAACTTAAAAATGGGATCCCAAGCCAAGGATCATGAAACAGGATCCCGTTTACTACGAAACAAGATCCTGTTTTGTAATAAATGGGATCTCGTTTCATAAAAGTATTTAATTTTTTAAAAATGGCATGCAAGCTCATTTTTACTAGTGGCCAGAGTAGAAGGCGAACAAGATCCTAAATTCAGAGAGATATTTTCAGCCATCAAATAGTCCAAGTCAGTTAATTTTTCCTTTTTTTTTCTTTTTTTTTGTATTTTATTATTTGTATTCAGATATGTTTTTTGCATTTTGTAAATTAGGTATTTATATTTTTTTTGAATCCTTTTACAAAATATATAAACCCTAATGCAATTGAAACTAAAATATTTTCTCTACACACAAAAAATGAACCTTAAATTGAATTGAAACAAAAATATTCATCCTTAAAACAAAAATATGAACCCTAAACTGAGATTCAATCACACCGGCAAACCACTATCAAGTCATCAAAAAACAAGTTTTAATTATCATTTAATGGTAAATTGACTGCCATTTAATAGTAAAAGCTTCCAAAATATTAGGTGAAAGCCTCCAAAATATCATTTATCACTTAAAAGCCAAATAAATATTGATTTTCCAATTAGATGGGAATATATAACTATTTCCATTTACAAAGTTTTTTTCAATTTGATGACAACTTTCTTTTTGATTTGCATTGCCTTATGTTTTAAATCTATATGCAAATATTTCAAAATCAGATAATGCTAATTTCTTTGAGAAAAAATCTAGATTTGTCTAAGTTTATTTCACTCCATTATTTAACACTTATTATTAATTGTTTAATCGAGACACATACAATTATAATTTGCAGCACATGGCATCCATATATACCCATGGACAAACACCTACTCTCTAACATATTAACATAGATATAGTTTTCTATCAGTGTAATCCTTGAACCTCCTTTAGGTGCAAGTGCTAGTATATATTCCTTTTTTACAATCGTAATCCCTATGAGGTTTCTAGATATGTTGAATTACGAATAAGATAGAAATTACCCAAGCCTATAGACAAATTACTTAGTTTCACATTAGAATATAAAATTAGAATCATACATTTCCATAATCTTATCATTCCCTACATATACCTAGTCCATATCATTAGGATCATACATTAGATCCAAGATAGAAGAATAAAATTGATAGAAATCATGATCTTGGAATATGCTAGCATGATCATATTGATAATGGAGCATCTAATACTCCCTCCTAAAATATTATTGTTGGTTATCCTCCTCAAATGGGTTAAGGGGATTAAATTTAGCTTGAAATTTACATATAATATTCACATGAGATATTTTATTCCATATCATTAATGTAATATATCTATGTAGTTCAATTAGAATTTTATAGGAATAAAATTTCAGTCCATGGCTAACCAAATTTCATCTTAAATGAGAAACTATAATGTATTTATAAAAGTTGTATATGCTCTAGGAATCATATCTTTTTAGACTTGGTCATATTTATATCTATAATTGTAGTTACTAGAGAAGGAAACATTATCCTAAATATGCAACAACCAACAAAATAATAATAGATATTAATAACTTTGACTAAGCAAAAATTCAAAATATAGCTATCCTCAAAGAAACAAATGACTTTGACTAAGAGCGAACAATCAAAATATAACTATCCTCTTTGCAAAATCCAATTTGATTTGAGAGATTTATGGGCAAAAAATGGATGAGCATGAGGTAAGTAAGAAAGACTAACTTTAATTTATATCTTCCCTCATCAAATAATTTCACGTTTAAAGAGTTTCTTAGGGCATATCTATAAATTGAATTCTCATCATATAATTTTTCTCATAGATATCTTCCCTAGTGTGTCTAGTCCCTACCACCCAACCTATAAATTTAATTATCATACTTGTGAGGACCTTGAGAATTTGGAGGATCTGAAGGAGTTTGTAAAATTAATCCATTCTAATATAGATTATTATTTTTAAGCTTCAATGGTTTTAGATTTGGTAGTGCATGTAAGTAGAGAATCATTTAAAATAGTTCTTTATGGCTATAGAGATTGAAACATAGAATAATGTAAGTAGGGTGATCAATGTGAAATGATGATCTTAGAACACTTACACTTTCTTAGTTTCATTAGGAAATGAGATCCTCCATGGATAGGATTGAATTTCAACCCTTAGGTGAGTCAACCCTATTGGAAGATATGTTGTTTTCCTTTATGAAAAAAATAACAAATATGATTGAAATGCACTTTTGGGAGATAAACTAAAAATGATTAATGAACTCAATTATTCAATGTAAAACTTGAAATGCAGATTTAAAGCATAATACAAATATAAACCACAATCTTCTGACAGATCTAAGAAGGTTAAATTGTTGTGTACTTGTCACCAAAAATAGGTGTTGAGTGTCTTGCAAGGACTCATTCGCTCAAGGGCGAATGGCTCTTTGTTCAAGGTTTTTTCTCAGCTTCGAGGGTCCTCTAGAGATGGATTTGAGATGTTTTCCCCAGGTTTCACTACTGGAAGGTCGAAAATAAATTTGGGATCTAAGTTTTTGTGTCTTGACAACTTTGACAACTTTGCAAAATTGCTCTTTTGATCAATTTTTAATCCTTCTTCACCTATAAATATGCAAACACAAAGAGAGGAGAAAAATTGTTTATTTTTTGTGAATAGGGGTTTTCCTTGGTCAAACCCTAGTTTGGTAATTAAACCTTGATAAAAGATAATGGGCAATGACAAGGAATAATGAATGGAGAAATCTATCACAACTCATCAAACCCTCAATGATTGCTCTTAGAGGACTGAAGTCTAACAAATGTCTCCAAGGTTTGGATCTAGCATGAAATGGCTTGATTGGATGCTTGACTTGGCACTTGATTTGATGCTTGAATACTCAAAACCTACATCACAATGTTAGCTCCAAAACATGACATGAAGATGCATAAACTTTGACATGATGATATGATCTTGATTGTTGTTGTAGATGATTGATAAATCTTCTCTTCAATGCTCTTGACAACAATTGTGAAAGTTGCCTCTTGATTCTTAATGTTGAATTGATAAAATAACTATTTATTTATAGGTGATTCCATAATTACCCGACAATTAAACATCACAAGTTGACCTTTTCAATTTGAATTTATATCATTAAAATACCACCAAAAACATATTAAAAATGGGAACCAATACTTAAGGCGGACCCATCCGCTCTTGGGAAAATGGGTCCTAGGCCCTAAATCTAGACACACATTTTCTAAGATGTGTAATTAAGTGTATGTATTGATTAAATGTGGGTTTCCATTTCGGAAAATGAAATTAATTGGGATTATGAATACATAATTGGGCCAATTAAAGGCTTAATTAAGTCCAATAAATTAAGGGGTTGCAAACATAGTGTGAAAATGTAAAGGAGTACATTTTTCTACACTACAAAGATTAAGGAAGAAGTATCATTTAAAAAAAAACATTTCTATAAAATTTATCAATAGGAGTCCATACACAAGTATCAATAGAAATCAGTAACATCTCATCAAAATGGAAAGTTTATAGTTATTCATTAACAATAGGAGGCCATCATATGTTATTAATTACCTCCTAAATATTTTTTTTTCCAAAGGTAGACAAACCACATCTCATTCTCAAGGGATGATCATAAAATTCATATCATGATCTCATACCACATTTTCTCTTTACACACTTAGGTCACATAAGAGGGCTACACTAACATAGTCCACATTATTCACAATGCATACCAAGTATGTATAGTAACTTTTATTTCATCAATTGGTTTGAGTGATATTTCACATAAATATTTTATATGAAACCATTCTCCATCTAAAAACCACAAAATAAATTTCATTATCATCATAACCACAATCACAGTTTTATATAGTAATAATTTTATCATCCAATACTCATTGTAAAGATGGTTGAGGGGTGTTAGATTTTACACTAACATTGATGATGGAGTGTAAAATAAATAATAATTAACTTTGACATTCTCCCCTTACACATGGATCCATATACTTATTTTCCCCTTATACATGGATCCATATAAATGTAGCCTCTTCATGCCATAGATTAAGAGGATTTAAGAAAATGGTTTAAGGCCCGTCCTAAGAGGATGTAGATGGTACAACAAGAAATCTACTCATTAATCCCCTTAAGCCACTAATAATAGTCAAATTGATCATTCACATTTGATCAATTTGTATAATGTTAGATGCTTGAAGTTTTTACAAACTTATTAAAGATCTATATATTAAACTTGGTCAACTTAGGAAAAAATCATTCCATTAGCATGGTTTATGGACCTAGGAAGGATGACATGTGGATTAAGGGGATTTAAGAAAATAGGATTTAAGGGGAAACTTCACTATTCCTTGTAAACACTTCGAAGTACATGACGCCGCAAAATTTTACACACCTTAGACATAAATAAGCCTTACACATTTTTTCATTTGTATCATTAGGTCATTTATATCATGGATTAAGGGGATTTTTAAGAAAATGGCTTAAGGGGATTAAATTTACCTAGAATTTTACCTTTTTTGTGTATGTTTTAAGCTTATTTTTTAGTATGTACATGTATTAAAATTACATAGTTAGATCTTAAATTTTGAAATTTGTACGTATGCTCAAGTTGAATGATGTATGTATGTCTATGTATCCTAATTTTTCTTTTAAATAGTCGTGTACATTTAATTTAAATATTTCTTGTAATTTCTCAACATGTATAATATCTAGTTTTTAATATGTTTATTTATAATTTATATATAGATTCTTGAAAGTTAAATTTTTAATTGTTTGTATATTTATATATATGAAAGTTCACTTTAATATCATGGATAAATTTGATTTTAAGGATTTTCTCAATCCCCCACCTCCACCCCCTTCACCTCAACACCCTCCACCTCCACCCCCTCCTCCTCAAATCCCCCCACCTCCACCCCCAATATCTGATGAGGCTTACTTGCGAGCTTCGATCAATGACAACATTAGATCCATTGAAGAAAAAATTAATGCAATTAGAAATGAAGCATTCATGCCTCCCCACCTAATGCATTTTGCATCTTCGATGCAAAACATTGTAGATGTTGTCAGGTCCATTGATATGGACTTAGATAGTTACCGAGCATGGAGAGAGGATATGAGACGATTTTATTCTAATGGACTCTCCTATATGGAGATCCTTGACCTTAAAATCATAAAATCCCATTTAGCTCCATATTTTATTGACCCCATCAACAATCAACCAATTCCAACAAACAAAAAAGGAATATCAATTAGATGGTGTAGACATCCACAAATGGCCACCAATTTTTGGGATCGGTGGTGGATGGTATTTGGCCATCCATCACATGCTAATCATGAAGTTCCTCTCTATTTTTTGAGAAAATTATATGTAGAGTTTGTGTTGGGTAGGAAAACCAATTATTTTTATTTTAGATCATTCTAGTGTTGGTGGTTGCATGCCACAACAGAGGTTAGGGGCGCGGGTTGATCCCCAATGACTCATGCTTGCTCAACCTCTTCTTGATCCTCCTTCTGTTGTGATTCCTACACCCATCCAACATTATGCAATGGTATCCACACTAGGAGCATTGAGTGCACTCTTGGCTAACCTCGATGAGTAGACTTTTGAGATGACAGTTAGGGTTAGTGGGCGAGACCATGGAGGAGCATTAGGTGGAGCTGGTCCTAGTATGACTTCACCTGCATTGACGCCTCATTTTTGTACGGGCTATAATTAATTATATTATGGACCTGATTAGGCTACATCCACTTCAACCACACGCGGAGCATCTAATGATATCAATTCGTATGTTGATTTTCTATGTGTTGATGATCACCCTACAAATCATCCAACACAAGTATATATATACATGTTGAATTTATAACGATTTTAAGCACATGCTTGTAATGAACATATATAAAAAAAATGTAATATTTTGACAATCAAATTATTTGGTGTAGATGATGGCCACACAGACATCAACTTATTTTGATCAATTTTGTTTTGCATTGGTAACTGTGCAAGTTGACCACCCATTTGGGGTATTTTGATTGATTTTTTAAATATATTAAATAATTTTAACTTGATTTTAATTTGTAATTTAGTTTTGAACATGCATTAAATATTTATGCTACTTTAGGGAAGTCATCTGACTTCCACATCAGATCCACTAGAGGGTGTGTCAAGCACTCCTCCATTATTGGGCTTCTCACATGAGCCACTCGTATGTATACTATTTTTAAAAAACTATACTTAGAAATTTTTATTTTGAATTCACTATAATATGAAATGTGCATGTACTTATATTAAAAATATATGTCTATGTAGGTTGACACGACCATGAGGATGTGAATTGCACACTCGATTGATCCAAGCCAATTTTAGGAGTCAACTACATTTCAAGTTGTTTAAATCTTTTTCATGTGTGCACAATTTGTGGGTCTTTTAAATAGATTTAAAAAAAAATTGGGTACAAAAGTGAATATATATGTTTTAACCTAATTTGTACACATGCTTTATTTGACCTTGTAGGACCTTTTTAGTGACACTTTTCATCCTAATGATGCTATACTACTTGCAACAACACATGCAGAGCACCGACGTCAGAGGAGATGAGCAACCTCATATGGTAATTTAAAATTTTGATTATATTTAAAGTCAATAATATTATACATTATGAATGACTTAAAGTAAATTTCAATTGAATATATATTCATGTGTTAAATTCTTCTTCTATAGCATGAGACAAGTCCTATAATAGAGCATGCAGAGTAGGACGTTAGAGGAGATAAACAACCTCATACAATATTTTTTATGGTTTTATAAATTAAATTGAGTTAAATTAATTTTAATCATTTAAAATCCGATTTCAAGTTTTTTTCTCTTGTACAAACTGATTCAGAACATCCTAGTTCACGTGGAGTGAAGAGGTCTCTTAATTATAGGGACAATAGGAGTTATATATATATATATACACACACACATATATACATATGTATATATGTATATATATTTATAATAACATATATTGGTATGTATTAATAATAATGTTGTAATGTGTCAATAATGTGTATTAAATGCGTAATGTTATGTATCATGTCGTATGTCATGTAATGCAATATGGAAATATGCATGCATATGTATGAGTAATAATGCGTAATGCGTATGTGTAATGCAGTATGCGTATGTGCATGTGTGTGTGTGTGTGTCTTTGCAATAATGCGTAATGTGCATGCATGTATGCGTAATGTGTCTTGCATGCAATGCATGTAATATAGACATGTGTGCATGCATGTGTAATAAGGCAATAATGCATGCAGTTTTATGCACATGTAATAATAATATGCATATGCATATGCATGTATGCGTATATGTGCACTGTATGCAATGCATATGTCTGTATGTAATGCACATGTCTGCATGTATGTGTAATGTATGTATATATGTCACTCTCTCTCCTGCCTATATGTATATATATGTATATGTGTATATGTATGTATATATGTGTATGTATATATATGTATGTGTATATATACATATATATACATATACATATATATATGTATATGTATACATGTATATATGTATACATATATATACATGTATACATATACATATATATGTATATATAAACACACACACACACACACACACATATATATATTAGTACATTTCATGCTTTAGTACATTCCACAAACTCTATATGTTTCAGTATTTCATGGACTCTATATACATGTTTCAATATTTTAGTATTTCATGGACTTAGAGATCTATATATATGTTTCAATATTTTCATGGACTTTATATATTATTTCATGAACTTTATTAATTTGATTATTTTATGGACTATTATTGTTTTAGTAATTTACACATGTACATTTATGCATTTTAACTTGAACAAATTAGTTATTATTAGGATATATGTACAACATTTTATCATTAAATTTCAATATTTTCATACATTATAATTTAGGAGTTAAAAAATAATTTAACACTTATGTTATGTAAGGTCACCACCTTATTCATTTGAAATAAAGTTCTTATAGTTACATTTATAAAATTTAATGACTTATCTAGTAGTGATAACAATAATAAAATATTCACAAGTTTGCAACAACATAAACATTTCAAATATTTTGACTTTACATTTGATTCATAGTCAAGACATTCAATAGTATTAGAATATGATTAGGGAATTATATAAATGTGAAGCACCTTATATATCATTACTTTTGATGCTATACATATATATATTTTTTTATATAATTATTAATATGACATGCATCAATGTTGTATATGTGCAAGTATCTAAACCATTCATTAGACCAAAATCTAACCAAAACCATTCAAGATCATGATAATCAACAATATACAAAATTTAGAATTTAGGATGACTCAATCCTAACAATCACATACTATACCAAAATAGTGTCACTGTTCATATAATTTATGTCCATTAAAAATCATAACTTGAATCATATGATGAATGCCATCAAAGTATGTTTCATGTTCAAAACTATATATATACTTACCTGTATTTACTTATTCTATTGTACCATCTGCATCCTCTCTTTTTTGTAATGCATCTATGATTGTCTCATGCTCTTCCATAGAAATTGTCCATAACTCTTTATTAGCAAGTCTTCCATAATATCTCACTAGTTTTATATTTGTTTCCTCCACTAAATGCGAGTAGTGTATAATCTTCTTATGTGTTTCATAATCTTTGAATGTAGGCAAACCATTCTTCCTTGTTAGATATTTTCATCACCAAGTGCCAACAACCACCACCAAACTTGTGGGATAATGATAGCCATCATCATCTTCTCGAGGTTTAATTAACTTATGTTTAGTCTCCACACATTGATCCAACCAATATTATGTTTCCTCTTCATTCTTCTCAGGTGCAACAACAACATACACATGTCCTACAAAAAAAAATTAATTCAATAACTTGTGTGACATATAATTTGACTAATCTACATACATGCATTCATATTAATTAAATATACTATAAAATATTAATAAAGTGAAATAAAATGAAATAAATTGAATTAAATTGTTTGAAACACGGTCATAGTCATCTAATGCAAACACTTGATCATTATCTTCAATTGTTGTTTCATATTGATCGTGTATTTGTGTAGGTGTCAACGATATTTTCTTCCACTCTTCAACCCATTATGTATTCTCACATGCTTCTCAATCTCCTGAAATACAAAATTGACAAAAAAAATGCAAGCTCCCTTGTTCAGATAGTCCATGTTCTTGCATTCATCTTAAAGGAATTCCATTTAGTAGATCCAATGATTGTTTCACAATCAATTCTTGGTAGAATGTTCTCTTCTTCAACCAACCAAAAGAATTGTCAACCTATAGAGTACTCACTTGATCTTGTAGATAATTTTGTATTACAACAATACACAATCGCACGTGCATCTTTAAATTTTACTGCATCCTTAAATTTCAATTTCTCTCTAGCAAGAGTTCTTTTAACACATGCACTAGCTCCATCATGTTCTCCTTTACCATTTCTAGCTTAAAAAAAATTCCACATATGCTGGACATTATTTTCCTTATGAACCCTACTTAACCAATAAAACATTTGAGCATTCTTGAACCGTCTCGTACAATTATCTAACCATATGAGATGTTTTGTCATCTAGATTCCCCTTTCTCTTAATTTTTTTATAAAATATATTAAAACAATATTGAACAATCTCACATGAGTGTAACCAGTTGTCACTCAAATAGAAATGATATTCCCTCAAAAAATTTCTATCATCCTCTGTACTATCATCTACATGTCTGTATACAATATGAACAAACATAGCCACCTGCACTGAATTGTAATATTGTGATTGGATTTCCTCTTGTGGAGAAAGAGTATAGTTTTATGCAAAATCAACCACTGATAGTATAGTTCCAAATGGAAATATGTTTCTACATGTGCAAAATTGTCCATCAAGCCATTAGGCATGTTGAGAGTGTTTGACATATTTTGGTACAATCTTACTCTTAAATTTTGATATGAATGCATGTACACTATTTTTTTCTATGATTAAATCACAATGCTTTCCAATTTTTCCATCCTTTAAAGAATACTCAACATTCTTAAATCTTTTAACATCCACTAATTGCTGTCCAAAATCATTTTCAACACTTTCATGCATACAAACTCCTAAGAATGAAAGATTGCCACAACTAGTGCATTGTCCAAAAATACATTCAAACTTAAATAAAATAATTTCCCATTAGATCTTTCACAAAACAAACCTTCTATAAAATCCTTGATTGTTTTAGGTGGCATATTAATACCACATTCCTGCATAATCATGTTAGTATGTAAAGTACAATGTAATATCAAAAAATATCATAATAATAATGAAATTATACACGTGTTTTACAACAACAAGAGATATAAAGTTGCTTATTAATTTTGACATACCAAGGTTTACATTTTTCAAATGATCTTTGACTTATGCTAATATTTCTAGGTAACACTGAGTCATCTAAAAATTTTCTATAAAATTTGGTTTGAATTGTGTCTAACAGGTGTTTTGGATGAGGATCATAAATTTTGGACCTCACTCTTAATTTCAAAACATCTCTAGCATTAGATGATACCCTAGTATTATCATGCCAATATTTTTCAACCAAATATTTGATTTCAATATTCAATTTTATGTCAGACCTTGGGAGTTGACCACTAAAACTCCAACATTGGTTGATTGGATCATTTTTCATACTTTCTCTTCTCTTTTCCACTCTTACCGATGTTTTAGGATGTATGTTTAGAATTCCACTAATGTTGCTTAACATTATTTTATTCAAAGTTGTTTTTTTAATTATAGCAATTGTTATAGCTCGTTGTGCTACATTCTTGTCTTTAGATCGACTCATCTTTCCAATAGACTCAATGACACTATCAAAAATAAATATAGCATGTTTAAGTGATTCATCTTTTCTTTTTGGTTTCAAAAAATACCTAACTTATTCATTACTTTTCTCATTTTCCACATTTTCATCAATTGTATCATGAGTTGACATTGAAATGATAGGTTTTTTTGATAAAAAATGTTTGTATAACTATTAGCATACATTATTATTTGTCTCCAAGAATCTTACTAGGAAGATTATCCAAAACAATACTTTCAATTTTTTTAAAAAATATTTTTAGTTTTCAACAACACAAAGATTTTCATTTTCAACAACAAAAGGATTTTCATTTTCACCAACACAAGGATTTTCAGTTTCAACAACAAAAGGATTTTCATTTTGGCCAACACAAGGGATTTCATTTTCAATATTCATTTCTACAACTTGTCTATGAATAAAATTGATCTCAACATTGTTATATTGAACTTCTTATAAATGATCAATACGAATATCATCTAAAATCACATTTTCCATATCATTCAAAGGTGGATTTGAAGACATACCTGGATTCATGCCTATTGCCACATTCTCTATAGCATTGAAAGTTGGATTTGAAGACACACGAGGATTAGTTTCTATAATCATATTAACTTCCACATTCACCTCTTGCAAATTTGCATCATCTACATCCATGGTATCTTCAATGTTTTTATCTTCAATATTCATGGAACCAGATGCTTCAACATTATTCATTGCTTGAACCCTCATTATTCTATCTCTTTGTCATTTTTCCTCTCTCTCTCTCTCTCTCTCTCTCTCTTTTCTTGAATTTCTTCAGGGGTCATGACCTTCCTATCTTTCCTCTTTTGGTGATGTTGTGATCCCATGATTACAAAATTCTGAAGTATAAATGAATTTAAATAGTAAAAGTCTTTCTTTTTTATTCCTCCTTGAAATTAATAGAAAATGAACACAATTGCACTTCAAAATTGTCCCAATGTTGCCTCCTTCCAAAATTCAAATGAAATTACAAGTTCAAGAGCATGTAGAAGACAAGAATTGATAAAAAAAATCCAGAATTAGTCACTGTTAGTCGTACATTGTAAGAAGATGTCAACTTGCAGAATTCACAATAATTTTTTATTAGTAAAAATAAAAAATGATCAAAAAAGGAACAGGGTCCCATAGTAAATAGGATCTCGTATCCTAAACAATATCTCGTTTTGTTTTCAACTATTTGAAATAATAAAAAAGCAAACAGGATCCCATTTCTAAAAATATGAATTCTGGGCCCAATTTCTGCTATGGGTTTTGGGTCGAAAAAAGGCTTGGGGACCTGACCCTTAGCTTTGGATTTGCTTTGACCTGCAACTTGAAGGTCATGCCACTATCACTAGAAAGGAGTGACTTTGGACATATGTCTGAAGACGTTTTTTGCAAAAAAAAAATGATGAAATTAAAACCCAATATAGATGAGATTGTGTAGATTTTAAATATGTAATTTTTTTACAATTGGATTATTTTTTCTATTTTTCAAATATTTTTCAATGAAATGGTCCATAAACTTGAAATAACACAGTTTCTTATTATTTTAATAACTTTTTATTAAAATATTTTTTTGAAAAAAAAATTATATGTGAACAATCTTCAAACAATTATTTTCAATTTGAAAAAAAATTCAAAAAATGATAAGCTTAGGTCATCTTATGCATGACATACACGAGGGATTTTTAAAATAACAACTACGACTAATAAAAAATTACTAAAAGAAATTAAAAAAAATTACAAAAATTATCATGAACAATCTTCAGAATCTTATAGATCTTTTCCCAAAAGGATTCAAAAAAGTTCTTTTACTTAGGTGAAAATATGGTTGACATACACATGCATGGTATGGTCCTGAAAAAGTGACTTTTAAATAGTGGTTTTTAGACATGCCTATTGAAAATCAATTTGTATCATCTAGACATTAAAATAAATTACATATTTGAAAACTAGACTTTGAGTATTACATTTCATATTATCGACTTTTTAAAGATTCAATCTTTAAGTGCATCAAATTTTTAGGTGAAATGGGACACATTTTGAAAATTAGGAAAAACACTTCCACTTTTTGGCCAAAAAGTGGATTCAACTTCTTGCACACACCCTAATACTATTGATTCTATAGAAAAAATAGTTAATTTAAAGATATAAATTATGCAACACAACAAGCTATAACAAATGCTTTAGTTAATAAATTAGATTTGAGTAAAAGATTGATAAGTAAGACAAGTAAAATTTTTAAACGTAAATACTAAAAATTTGAGAAGAGTGGTAAAAATAAGAGAAAGTATTGGAAATGATCTGATTAACCATGCTGAAATTTTAGTGGTATAATCCCAAGTTTTGACATGAAATTAAATCTTTAATTGAAAAATATTGACATGATAATATAAGGTATCATCTAATGCTAGAGACGTTTTAAAATTAAGAGTGAGATTAAAAATTTGTAATCCTCATTCAAAACATCTATTAGACACAACTCAAACAAAATTTAACAATTTTTTTCAGATGATTCAATTTTAGAAAATATTAGCATAAATCAATGATCATTTGAGAAATATAAACCTTGGTATGTGAAAATTAATAAATAATCAATCTCTTATTGTTGTAACACCCATTTGCAATTTTATTATTATTGTGATGTTTTTTGATATATATGTTATACTTTGCATACTAACCAAATTATGCAAGAATGTGGTATTAATATGCCACCTAAAATAATTAACGAGTTTATAGAAAGTTTATTGAAACACTTAATGGATAGTTAGTCTATTAAAAAATATGTATATCTAGATGATGCAATAGACATGACAACCTTTCATTATTAGGAGAATGAATGCATGAAAGTATTGAACATGATTTTGGACAACATTTAGTGGATGCATGTTATCCCTTGATTTTTGACTAGTTCATTTTTCATATTCTCACATTAGAGAATGTGGTGCTAATATGCCACCTAAAATAATTAAGGAGTTTATAGAAAAATTTGTGAAACACCTAATGGATAGTTATTCTATTCAAAAATATGTATTTCTAGATGATGCAATAGACATGACAACCTTTTATTATTAAGAGAATGAATGCATGAAAGTATTGTACATGATTTTGAACATCAATTAGTGGATGTGTGTTATCCCTTGATTTTTGACTAGTTTTTTTAAATTATCACATTAAAACATCACATGGTTAGTTGATAGTTGGGGTTCCTATGGTGTCTTTTGATCCATTCGCCATTTGAGCATGCTTGAAGGTTGTCATTTTGAAAACCCTATTGTTAATTGGTTAAATCATGCCCCATTTTCACAAATCGTCAAACTCAAATTATAACTCTTATGTCCAATTGGTTAGCACAAGTTGATGATGTTAATCTAAATGTCAAATGCTAGATTACAAATTATTTTATGTATACTTCCAATTGTACTCAAAATTGATCTTGTGCATTGGCAAAAATGTGAACAATTAAATTTTGAAACTTATGAATTATTTTTTAAAGAATCTAACTTAGGGGGATGTTCCTAGGAGTTTTATGAGCAATATAGCCAGTTTTTGCAATAACCCAATTCTTGATTCAAGAGAACTTAAAGTTTCAATTTTTTTGACCAAATTTCAGAAATCATTAAAATTTAAGATTTGGTTATTTGAAATAAAATTATTTTTTCTGGGTTTTAATCATCATAGTGTTTTTATCATCCTAGAAAAATTTCAAGGCAAAAAAATTTATGAGTTTAGAGTTATGCATGTTTTAGCTTATAGTGTTAAGGAGTGATCACGCGATTATTTTAAGACTTTTCCAAAGTTTTAATTGATCATTAAAGAGAGTTTTTTCTAAGAATTTAAATGTTTTGTTTGATTTAAGGTGAGGTCAAGTGAGTTTTCTATGCATTCTCTCTTCATTAATGCTACTTTTCTCACAAAATTGAAAATCCTAACTTCCCTTATGCTCTTATGCTCACTCATTTGCAAATCCTAACCTTCCTTATGCTTTCATGCTCACTTTTTCACAAATCCTAACCTCCCTTATGCTCTCATGCTCACTTTTCGAGAAATCCTAACCTTTTATTGCTACTTTGATCTCAAAATTGAAATCCTAATCTCTATTACTACCTCACTATTTCAAAGTTTTTAACCTCTAAGCATTTAAAAGAGGGAAAGGCGATAAGCACCATAATTTCCTAGAAGCATAGGAAAGACACAAATGATTTCAAAAAAATTGTCTCATGTAATGCCATGATCACAGGTAATACAAAATACAAAGAGATTTGTTGAACAGGTTTTAAAAACTTGCAAGCACATGAATTTGGCAAGTATGAAGATGAATTCCTGGATCTTTACCATGCCCAATTTTCAGCTCCCTCTGCCATCATATGGTGTGATTCAGGTTTGGAAAATAGTCTAAGAAACATTAAATGTTGGAAACTTGTTCCTCGGCCCGCACCATGCATATGAAAATTCCTCTGATTGCATAAGTGGCACGACGTAGCATTGAAAAGATAGTTGAACTGCTCGACATAATGCCTCAAAGAAATGTAACACTGGATTATGTGCAATATGGATATAGTGAACAGAATGAGCCAACTACCTCTAGTGTGCGCCATGCATGCAAGACTTTCAGAACGAGTTTTTGAAAAGTCCTAGAAACTTTTGAGCAGGTGCATGCTATGGCTTCTGGAAGCATAGACATCTCACGCGATCTGTATGACAAAATTCCTCACAAAAATGTGATCTCATGCACCGAAATGATTGCAGGGCATGCACAAAATGTTTTTGCTGAGAAGGCATTAGAAGTTCCAAGTGAAAGCAATTGGCAAGTGTAAAGCCAAATTCCAATGTCTTTTCAAACATCCTCCCAGCCGTGCTACAGCAGCTCATGATTGCAGGATTTTGTTAGTTTAGGAGAAAAATAAATTGTTTGATTAAATTCTTCAAAATTATGACACAACCAAGCGTGGAGAATAGAAGTTAAAGCAAGTGAACTGTTTGACCAAATGCCTAAAAGAAATGTGGTCTTATGAACTGCCACAATTGCAATATATACGCAAATGAACTTGTTAAAAAAAGTTCAGAAATTTTAATCAAATACCATTGTGCAGGCATGCATGCAAAATGTGGAAGCAAAGACAAGGCACGATTATTGCAGTCTATAAACAATGCATGTAAACTGTTTTACAGAGTTCCTCCGAATGGATGGTAGCATGGTAGGAAAAGACAATGCAGGGAAATTGTTTGATATAATGTCCAAAAGACAATTCATGGTATACGATTATTGTGAAGTATGCACAAAATAGGTAGATGAGGCAATGCTACCAGCAGGTGTAAAGCCAAATTCTTATAATCTTTAACATCTTCCCTGTCTGTGACAAATTAGTTCTTAAACAGAGTATTGGTGTACATCGAAGATTTGAGAACACAAATATTTTGTCAAAATTATGCTGATTGACATGTATGCAAGACATGGGAACATAGACTAGTCAAGTTAACCGTTTGACAAGATTCCTTGAATAAATGTGGTTTCATGGTGACATGATTACAAGATAGACGTAATCGGCAAAAGTTTAGCCAAAGTTAGTGATTTCTTTCAACACAACGATACTTCCCAAATTTAAGGTGGAGTATGGGAAATTGATGAAGTCAAAAATTGAAATTGATGAAGTCAAAAATTGAAATTGTGGAAAACAAGTTCTTTCATCACCTCGCACCAGACAACATAAGAAGTGATTTTTCTATCAAGTAGATTTTATTTCTTCATAAAAAGCCATGGATTTATGCAAAATGAAGTATAAATACCAAGGCTATGAATGTATTTCGGTTCTTGAGAGCACACTTCCTAAAATGTCAGATACCAAATTAGGGCATATTAACATTCATGATTTTCGAGAAATCATAAAATAATGGAAGAGGTCTCCATTTTCACAAAAAGGTATATTAGAATGCATGAAGGCATATAATAATGGAAGAGGTCTCCATTTTCACAAAAGGTATATTAGAATGCATGAAGGCATATGATATCAAGACTAGAGAAATCAAAACTTCAGATGGTAGATTGGTGGTGAGGTTGGTTGTTGTTTCTATTGGGATCATTTTTAGATTGCTAGTTAGGAACCAATTCACTAATATAAATAGGGAAATTACAGAGCAATATTTTTCAGAATAAAGATCAATGTCTTAATACTATAGCAAATAATTGGTTGTTGGCACCCAAAAAGGGAAAATCTTAGTTGCTGAATTTTTTTCATAGGACCCTTTTCATTGAAGATGTTTCCAATATGGTGGTACTCCTAAATAAGTTCATAGGCAATAATGATCTAATAATTTTGAAATGTGGATGTACCTATTTATTACCATCCTATGTGTAGGAAATCAATTTATTGATTGGGGAGGTATTGTTAGTGATATCTTGCATAACTAGATAACTTTATTTGAAACAAATCAATATTTTTAAATGTCTTACCTCATGTATGCTATTGTGAGCGTGAAGATTTGATTAGGGTTCAATAATTATGAGATATTTGATGACACAACTAAAATCTATGATTTTTATTACCATTTGAAATGGTCATCATAGAGGATATCACAAACAAAAAACAATTCACTCTTGAAGAACTCTTAGAAATGCAACAAGACCAAGAGTTTATCAAAGCAGTAGAGACGGTGATAAGTCAAAATCCTAATCAATACATGTTGATATTTGCATAACAAGGTGCTAAATTACCCCCCAATTTTGACAAAAATCAACTTAGATGTAGCACCCCTCCATTTTTTGCTTTTTTGACCGAACAGTGTTCTTCTTTGTTATGCTTTGTTTCTGTTAATACTTTGACTATGGTACTTGGTTATTATTTGATCGCTAATTGTAAAGTGATGCGAATGCTATATTTTGATGTGATGGTATTTTATTCTGATGTTATCATTATGACATGCTTTGGATTAGCTTAGCAGATATTTGAATTAATGATGCTTTATGCTTTTGATTATATTATTGATGTTAGATTCGTCAGTTAGTAATACTATATTGGTGAAGGGGACAAGATTGCACCACTCGCTTGCGAGTGCCCTGCGATTTTGCGATTTCCTCTTCACAGTGTGTTTTATTATGTTATATATATATGCATGTTCGATATACTCTTTGTTCGCAGGTTGACAGGTACAAGACATTGACTCCCCCTAGTTTCACAGGTTTGAGCGTGTCCATTGGCCAACGATATTCAATTGGGAGATAGTAGCTAGGTTTTCCGTGCCAAGTCATCACCCTGGTCATAGTGTGTCGTCGGGTTGTAGACGGGTTTAGTTGTTATAATGTTGTTCATGTCACCTTGGTTATTAGTTAATTTCAAGTTATAAAGGTAAATAAATGGCTTACGTAGTTAAGTTGTTGATTAAATAAATCTGGTTATAATGTTAGAAATGTTATTTAATTTATTAATTAATTTAATTTAATTAATAAAATAATCTAATATTGGATTAGATTTATTTTATTGATTAATTAAATTAATTGTGTTGAATTGAATTAAGTTATTCATTTTGGAATTAATAGATATTTTGATTGAATTTGAAAAATTGAAAAAATGTTTTAATTTACATTTTTTTGAAAATTAGAATGTAAAAGAAATTTAAGATATTTCTTATTCTATTTTTGAAAATTTATGAGGTTGGTTGGATAGATATTTCATTTTTTTTTTTCTATTATTGGGATTTGGATGGAGTTTTTTGAGGAGGATGAAAAATTGAAAAACAAAGGAGGAAAGGAATTTCTGGTTTGGTTTTGGGAATTTGGAGAAGTAAGTTGGATTTCTTGGAGGAGCTGGAATCATAAGAAGAATTCAGAACACCATTAACAACCTTTCAAGCTTTTGGGAAAACCAGGTTTTCTTCCTATTAAATTAGTTTTCATTTTGAAAGGTTTCACAATTTTTGTTATGATGATTGAAAATATTTAAACTCTATTTGATTTACAAGAAAAACCTAGGTTAAATCTTGCTTCAAAATTTGAAACCTCAGTCTTGAAATGAACTTCTTCAAAAAATTGTATTATGGTTATAAATGTTTCATTCTAAAATTTATTTGCTCAATTTGTTTGTGAAATTATAAATCTGAGTATATATATATATCATTTTATATTTGTGCATGTGTTATGTTGGTGAATTTTTTTTAAAATGGAAGAAAAGTTTTCACCCCTGGCAAAATCGCGGATTAAAAATCCGCAAGGGTTTTAAGAAATTATTTTTTTTGTAAAAAAAATTTAAAATCGAGTTTATGGGGAGTCGCACCTAGCACGTCCCCCACACCTGCTACCGCCGCCGCCACCCAAACTAGAGACAGTTGTGTATAAACACAACCGCCCCCCCTTTTGGGGGTTTCAACTATGTTTACACACAGTTGCCCCCAGTAATTACACACAGTTGACTGACCAGTGTGCTTGGCGCTCGCGGCCCTAGAAAACGCGCTTTGGCTTTTGTAATTTCTTTTTTTTTAAAGATTAAAATATATTTTAATATTTTCAATATTATATTTTTATAATATTAAATATTAATATATTATTAGTAAAATATATATTAATATTTAATATTATATTATATAATATTAAAATATTAACATATATAAATATTAAATAATTAAATATTATATAGATAATATATATGCATAAGTATATATATATATCACACACACACACACACACACATATATATATATATATGGTTGAGTTATCAATTTTATTATATGTATATATACCTTTAAATATATACATATATTGAAATTGTTGATTTTAAAATGGCATGATTTCAATATAATTGAGGAATTTAAAATATTGTGTTCATAGTCAAATTATTGATTTTATTTTAAAATAATATAATTGAAAGGACAAATGTTGGATTTAAATGTAATGTGTTTAATAGCGAGATTGATTGTTTTTAAAATGATTTATTTTGAAAAGGACCAATAGTTATTTTTAAATGATAGGTTCTGGATCATAGAAGTAAATGCTTATTATTATTTAAGAGCAATTAGGGAATTAAATATCTGGTTAAATTTTATCCTTTGTCTAAAAGAGACATAATTTAATTAGTTTTATTGCAGAAATAAACTATTGAATGCTATTAAAGGAAGTGGATTTAGGAAATCCAAAGTAGAATTAATTCCTATTTAATTTCCTTTTCAAATGTAATTTCTTTTGTTATCGCTTTGGGGGAAATTGTTTGGTAGGGGTTAATAAGTCTTCTAGATGGGGATTTTAATTAATTAGGGTTGTCGTATTATTTTTGTCAACCTATTTTGAATCCCTTGGGTAGTGCATGGTGCGTTTTCAGTATTTTACCCAGTTTCCACGAACGGGGATGATCTATGCCTCCTTTGGTAGGAGGATTATGTGTTTTGTCACCTCCAATTGTTTGTAGTGAGTTTCATTATATGTTGCCTCCTAGAGTTGGAGTGATTGTTTATCTAGTTTCTATGCACTTTGGCACCCTTGGTGATTGGTTTTGTTGGGTATGTTGTCAAGTAGAAGAGTGGCTTCTGTTAGGCGCCAAATCCCAAAGAGGTAAACTGGGTAACCTTCGGAGGTGGTTTAATCAAGTGATAACTAAAACAATGTACTTAGAAGTTTGGGTAGTATTTCACACTAATGAAGATAATTTAGCCTCATTCATAGACACAAGTGCTCGTATAGGCTTGGGATGAGTGGGAAGGCCTGGAATGGCAAGGTCATCTATCTTGTCTTTACGAGAGGTATTTGATTCCGCATGAATAAGTATGGGGGCCAGTATTTTGTTGAGGCCACCACGATATCCCGTAATGGGGGTCAGAGCCTATGAAGATTCCTAGAGGATATCCCATGTTGAGCTATTTTATGATACTCTTTCTACGACAATAGTTGGTATGTGATTTTGTGTGTATGGTTTCTTAACATACTTGATGTATTTTATATCTGTAAGCAATGTGACTATGTTTGAGTTGTACTTGTGTTGTACCTATGATTGGTTGTGTTAGTATGAGTCAATTTTTGTCAGCTTGTGTCTAGAGGTAGATGATCTTTTCTAGGAATCCTTGTTACTATCTCCTAGCATGGGGGGTGGCCCTTCGGGTACCACTTGGTCAGGCAGAATGTGCACCTTACTCCGTTGGGTTTTCTTCTTGTTCGTGTGGACGAGATTTCCAGTTGGAGAGCTTGTGGGATCTAGTTTCATTTCATACTTTATTCATTTTAGTTGATCTTGTAATTTATTACCCCTCATTTGTTATCAAGGTGGAAAGTTGTAATTTGTAATCTTTCTATTGGATTTATCTCATTCGGGGAATGAGAGATGTAATCTTATTGTTGATTTATTGTTATATGAAATCATGTGGTATCTCTTATTCTTTGATGTAATTTATCATGTATGGAATGTATGTGTCTTAATTTTTTAAGTAAATAGATGTTATGGATTCAATTTATGTTTTTTGTTTGGGTTTTAAAGTAATTTTAGTCTCGTAACCTTAGAGGTTGTTGGCAATGGGTAGTGAACTTGCATTTTAATTGTATTTAAAAAAAAAAAAAATTTGTGCATTTGAGGGTAGTTAATTTGCTTCCTCTAGACTTTCTTGTGGTAGGGTGGTAATATATATATATAATTAAAAGAAAGTTCTCTGGAAAATACTATTCTTAGAAAATACTGTTGATGTTTTTTTGGGGGATGTAAGTGTTTAATTGTACTACAAAATTGATTCTTCTTTAAAAAAATAAAAATTGTGTTTGGGGTTACTCCACCCAACATCGTCACTCCCCATAGGGGAGGCTCTATTGTGGAGGCAGCGATCAACTCTACTCTTCATAGCAGCGACACCCTCATGGGGGTCAGCTATGGGCAGCACCCACACACAACCATAAAGGTTGTGTATGGAGTTGTGTGCATATTTCTTTGTAAAGGTTTATGTTATTAGATTTTTTTTAAGATTGTTTTATTAAATTTTATTTTACGTTGTGTACTTTATGTTATATATATTATATATATAATATGCAGTTATATTATGGTTAAATTATTATTCCAAAATTTCAATATATTATTATATATATATAATTAATATATACGTATATATATATATATATATATATACACGCATACACATAGTGTGTATATATATGTATGTATATATATTTATATATGTTGAAATTTTAGAAAAGATAGATGATGTTGAATTGCAATGTTGGGTTTGTGTAGTGATTGATTAAATTAGAAAACAAGTTTTATTTTATTAAACTAATTAAGTTGAATGATATTGGGTAAATTATTATTTATTTATCTTTATTTTTATTTTGGTTAAATCTTGCAATTTGAGATGTGTTGAAGTTTGGAATACTTTTTTGTGTGATTGTTTCACTCTTGAAATATTGTATTAATTGAAGTTTTGTTCGACTGGGTTGTGATCATGGGGAAAATCCTTAATTAATTGACCTTTCTATGGAAATTAAGGTTATTGTTTAAAACTTCTAGAGGCATGTGGAATTGATGTTGCAATTATGATCTTTAATTTTGAAATTTGTCCCTATTTTGACTTTAGTTGTGGTTTTGAGTTAATTAATATTGGGTTGTACCATTTTATGGGAGTTGATAATCATGACCTTTAGCGAGATTGTTTTTCCTCGTAGTTGTCCTATTTTGTGGTGTAATGTTTTTTTTGGTACAATCCCTTGGAATTTGTTGTCGTGTTTAGGATTTTAGGGAGAGTGGCTCTACATGGGCCCCGATGCACAAATGGTCTATTAGGATAACCCACATTAGAGTTTGAGTAATAAGTGATAACCTAATAAATTAATTAGGGGGTGGGTAGTTAAACATTAATAAGATAATTATGGATACCTTGTCTTCTTGTTAGGGCTTTCATAGACTAAAGGTGGCCGAGAAGGTCGTGGTTGGCATAATTGTGACCTCGTCTTCATGAGAATTTAACAATTCAACATGAGTCACCCTATGGAGTGACACCTTGAGATAGGCAGTCAGGATAACCATAGATGGAGGCAACACCTTATGATAGGTTGTCTGGATAATCCATGTAAGGCCATGTGATGACACTCTCCTCTAGCATTCCCTTTGAGTTGTTTTATTGGGATCCTCTGGAAATGGTCTATTGTTATGTTTTGGTGATTTATTGTTGTCATGTTTAGGAAGTTCTCTTGATGTTATGGTTTCCTTTATGTGTGATTTATCTTTCCATGCTTCGAGTTTAGTCTTGTGTATTTGTTTAGATGTTCTTTGTCGGTGACCCTTTCTTATCTACTCCTAGCATGGGGGTGGTCAGGTGGAATGTACTACACACCCCATTGGATTCCCTATCTTGTAGATGTACCTTTTAGTGCAGAGTTTGCTGAGACAACTGGATCCAGAGTTATATGTTTCCAGATGTATATTTGTACTACTGTCATACTTTGTATGATTGTATGCTACTCTCCCATTTATTGGGAAGACTTATGATGTAATCTTGGGTAATTTATCAATGAGATATATTTGTAGAATAATGTAATGTATAATCACATTTTGTAATTCATGCTTTATCCATAATTGTAAATAACCTTGATGTTGTGTTATGTTCGAGAAATTAAGTTCTTTACATTTCCAAGTTAAATTTTCTATGAATACATGTATGGTTTCTATATGGTTCATTCTTGTCTTATTGACGATCTTTAATAAATGTTTAAATGATGACATGTGAATGGATAAGTTATGTTAGTATAATTGGTAAATTACTTTTATCAATTTTTGTTATTTGATAGATTGTGTAATTCAGCTCGTGTACCCTAAGGGACTTAGGTGTTTAACTTGTAATCGTTAGCTATGTTAGTTGCATTAGTGAACTTTGTGTTTATACTTTATTTAAAATAAAAAATTGTTGTGTTTTTAGTTGTCCTTTGCAGTTTGCACGATGGGGCATTACATGTGAGCTAATATAAAGAAAAATTTCTACATCCCAATCTTGCTAATCATAAATGGAAGGTAGACAATATGCTAAAGGGACTGCAACAATTTTCATACAAGGAGTAGCACCAACTTCAATTCATGGTGAGTCACTCTCATCGAGAGGATTATCATGGCCACCCCCATTTAAATTCATTGATTTAGAAAATATAAGAGCTATTTTTTTATTATATTATTTTCATTCACCATCTAAATGTATCACAATAGATTGTATATTACTACTATTTATATCATTAAAAGTGCCATCATTCATATGAGCCTCTTTCACTATTTTCTTAGGTTGTGATAGGTAAGTTTTGGATTTAGGTTATGACAAGGATGGATGGGCAAGAGATAATTCATCAGAATTGGATTGGATGGGTGGATGGTCATTAGGTAAGGTTTCACACTTTTCAACAAGTTGGCGAGCCATAGAATGATGTCTTTGTTTATGCCCTTTAGCACCTTCTATTTCTTATCACTCAAGTTTTAGCTTGTGAATGGGTAATTGAGATGTTCCCCAATATTGGTCTTTTTTCTTCCTTTGGAGGAGGAATTGAAGGTACCACCACAAGTTAGGAAACCACTGAGTTCTTAGGTTTTGGTCTAAATACTTGATTTTCTTTTAGAGGCCCACAAAATTAATTGCATGGTTATATCTTGGTCTTTTATAGGACAATAGTGGTGGAACCATAACATACATACTAGGTGGTCAAGGGAGGATACCTAGTTTTAAAATTATAAGCACAAAATGAATTTCTTTTAGTGATGAAAAGTCTAAAAAAGTGTGAGTTTGTTACAACTCTATACAACACTTTGAAATAAAACTTGATAAGTGATAAAAAGAATTTATTAAAGTGAATTATAATGAATGAGTCCTAGAAATTGTTACACACATACTAGGTGGAACCATAACATACATACTAGGTGGTTGAGGGAGGATACCTAGTTTGAAATTAGATGGACATTCACTACCTGTGGGGTAGGAGGAACATCCATTGAAGTCATTGTAGTCTAGGGAGCCTTAGGTGGTATATTAAGTTAAGGGATAACTTGGCTATACACTTAGCTTTAAATGTTTGATGCGCCATGAATGAAAATTCATGATGATGTTTAATGGGTTCAATTGGTTGAGGCCAAAGTCTTAAAACCACTGTGGTACATAGTATGTATTTTTCATTCATCAAGAAATTTAATGCATTTGTGAATAACTGATGGGACCACCTTCATGGATTTTATCTATGGATAGCCTAACTTCACACAAAACTATTCTAACATCAGGATTATGATAAATAAAATGTCCAACTATTTAGGACCAACTATTACTAGAAGAGAACTATCAAACCAATTATAGGGTGAACAAAACTATCATGAGCCTTTAACCATGCTTGTGATTGTTCATATCCATCCTTGTAAAGATCATGCACACATATAAATCCTTAGTGAACATATTTTCTTCACAAATGTGATCAATGAGTATTCCCTTTATGGGTTTATCATCGATTCTACCAGTGATATAAAGAGGACCATTAGGTGCATTTATTGATGCATCGATATATAAAAAGGAAATATTAGGAAACAATTTAGTCTAACCCTTGTGAGGTTGAATTTCAATTTTTTTAAAAAAGTTGGAAAAGTCATTATCATATTCTTTGGTATCACTATATTAAACAATGTTTGTTAAAAGAATTGGCAATGGGTTTGTAGATATTTGAAAGTTTTAATTAGGTGGTGAAACTAATATATTTTATTTGTCATTAACATCAGTCAACTAGATTTTATTAGATTCAATGAGGTCTTTCACTTGGTGCTTAATATGCATACATATTTCTATATCATGTCCATCTATACGATGATATTGATAAAATGATTTTATGTTAAATTTTAGTGGCAAAGTTTTAGTTGGGTCAACAAGCCTAGTTGGAAGAACTTTAATCATGTTCTTATTTAACAACTACAACATTATCACATGGAGAGAATCAAGTAATTGTGAAAATGGCCTATCTATTGACCTAAATTGATATGAAGTATTTGGAGCAACTACTTGTGTTTCAATGTTATTAGCAATTTGAGGGGTGTTTATCTTATTGAAAATTTTGTTTCAATTTTTAAATGATTGCTAATTATTTTGGGGCATGAAGTTTCCAATTGACCATTAGAAGTCGATGAAGGTGTACCTTCATATTGACTAATTAATGTTTGATAATCATGTAGAGTTGTAAACAAGTGTGTAAAAGACAAATATTTCATCAATAGTATCTTATCTAGAATACTAGGTTGTATTTTTCCTATAAAAACACTTTGAATGTTAGTGTTCAAGGAAGACTATAGTATATTTGTGAGTAATGAAATTGATATCATCCTACAAAGTCTGTTATCTTTTCTTTAGGTTCTTATTTACAATAAACTAAATCTAATAACATAACTTGCAGAATAATATTTGCTGAAAAGTGTTGGAGAAATACACTAAAAATTTATGTGAATGAGCTAATTGAGTTGTTTGGAAATGAGAAAAAAATTAATCCGAGGCCATATCTCTCAATAATATAGGAAATATTTTTTATAGGAGCACATGTCTTCAAAATAAATTTACTACACAATGCAGTAAAAATTGACACATGGTTATTGGGATCTCCCTTACCATTGTACTTTTTAAATTGAGGTATTTCAATATTTTATGGTATAGGTGTCTTTAGAATAGAAAATGAAAATGGGGTACGTGTGATATATGTTCAAGATTTACCATTGGTCTTAATTTGGTTTAAGTTTGAAAATTGTTGCTATATAGTGATGTCATGTTTTGTAAAAGTTGATTTATCATAGGATCATTGGGTGACATGTTTTGAGAGTTTTTTTAGTATGGTGAACTAGTATGGATGACTAGTGGGTTTTTGTGTTGCATATTTATGAGGGGTGATAAGAATGGTGGTGTTTTGGGTGAAGTGGAAAAACTATAAGGATTCCCACTAGGAAGCCCTAAGCTTGAGTTTAGGCTATTGCTATATCGCATTATTGATGCTATGACTAGAGGTATAAATGTGGGGATAGGAGGAATTGTTGTGGAGAGGAAACTTGTTTTCCTAATTTGTTTTGAGAATTGGTAAATGCTTGAGTCCAACTAGCTATGGTAACAATATTAATATCTACTATGTGAGTTAGGATACACAACACTTCTATTCCTTGGAATTATTTATTATCTTCCTAAGGTTGCCCATAATAGGAACCATCTCTCCATCTAAAGGCTCAACACTTATGTAGTCATTAAGACATTATAAATATTTATCCAATTTTTTTAGCTTATCTCTAGGGATATTGACAATAGCATCCTTCAAGTCCACATGAATGTTAGGTTGCGATGAAGTCATGGGTAACATAGGATTTGGGAGGGAATCCAAGATGGATTGGGTAGAGGCAATACAATGTGTGAAAAATTTACAATACTCAAGATCAACATTAGTTGTGATTGTAGTGTGGGAAGCCATAAGTTTGAAACTACGTATCATGGGGTATTATCAAGAGGACACTAGGTCGTGAAGCTCATAAATTTATTATGAGTTTCAAAACACTTTAGTTCTCATACACGGAATGGAAAACACATGTAGTCATAGAAATAGAAATGATTTACATGCACAAAACCCATAATAGCATAGGAAACATAGAGATAGACTTGCGATCCAAATTTTAGCCAAAACTAACTAGACAAGGGTGTTGGGCGCCCTAGACCAATAGGTTAATTTTACTAGTTTCAAAATCTAGATATGTTCTACAACACCTGAGGGTTCTAGTTTGTAATTGTTTAGGTCTAGTGACAAGAAAAAATTTAGAAATGAAAAAAATTCAATTTTTTGCAATATGGAAAACACAATTTTGTATGCAATTTCATCTTTTTAAGTAATAATTTAGTACAAATGTAATTTTTTAGACTTCAAAATGCAGTAATTAACTTATCTTAATTTGACAAATGTAAAAAATTAAAAATTTTCTATCTTTTTTAGATGACAACAACAATGTAAATCTTTACTTTTTCAACAACTCAAGCATACGTAAATCATAAATTCAAACACTTTTGTATTGTTTTAAAACATTGTTATGGAATAATGTAGATTTTTCAATGCAATTATGAACTAGATCTACCTTCAAACAATTTAAATTAACCCTATTTATATTTTGAATGAAATATGTTATACAAATTTTCACTTTTTCAATACTTTTTATCAAAACTATTCATGCATAAATGATGGATTCATAAAATACTTTAAAGTGAACAAAAATTGAGGTTCACCAAAATGTGATATTGGAAGAGGGGATATAAGGCCTAAATCACACTAGTTACAATATAACAAAGGGAAAGATGAATAAAATTGATCTCAAACACCCACTTGGCTACTAACCTCAATGGAAGAGCTAGAATGGTGGATTAAGCTTTTAGTCCTTTGTGAAATGTTTGGGTGTTCTGATTAATTAGTTTTTAATTGACTAAATTTAACAATACAATGTTGTTCCTATCTTAGCTATGATAATGTAGCAAACTAATATGATTTCTAGAAAATATAGAATTGATAAATGCAAACATAGTTTGGAATAGCAAAGGGCGGACATAGAGAAACCTAACATATAAATTTGGGCTTGAAATAGTTGGAGAGGGGCATTGGATGCTTTAGATTTGGAATTAGCTACTTAAAATCAAAATTTTATATCTTGTTGCTCCCAGTCTATAGGTTCTTATTCTCTATGCTCACTATCGGAACTTCATTTGTCATTGATAAAATCGACTTTCCTTTATTTTTTTGACTTGTAGGATTGGAATACTTGAATGAGAAATTAGGTCTTCAAATCCTCCTCCAATTCACTTCAAACCTATAACCTACACACATGAAAAAGGGGTAAGGGTTGTGTTGTATAGGGGCTTGCCTAATTCAAACTCCATTTTTGTATTTCTACCTCTGCAATGGCTATGATGATGTAAAAGTGATATTACCCTTAGTTGGGAAGAGGCTAAATGATAAACAAGAGATAAATTAACAATTGTTGTAACTCACCACTTAGACATGCATTCCTTGATGGTTTGAATTCATTGAATTTATTTGATGGGGAATTGTTTTTTCCTTTCAAAATCATAAATCATTAATCAAAACTCATAGATATATTACCCATGGTCATAAATGAAATTTGCATTGCCTTTAGTGAAATAGATTTTGAAGTAATGTCTTCCACTACCATTAAGTATAATTTTTTGAACACCTAAGAATTTATAAACTATAGAATTCGTAATTTTCTACAAAAATTATAATTTCAACAACTTAATCATCAGGTCTATGTGGATTCTACATAGTTTAATGTTACTAAAAATTAAGGTACTTTCTTTTTATCATGAAAATAACCTAATGTCAAATGTTGGCCAAACAAGCTTATATGTTCTTCATGTAGATACTCAAAAAAATTCCTAGACTTGCGAACACCATTTTCCCATTGTCTAGGGTCATATTTCTGCTATTAATTAAATAATTCTTAATTATTTAAATAATTCATTTAATTCATTTCTCCATTAATCTTGATTGAAAAAAATTATATTTATTCAATTACGTCACTAATGTCTTTCCTCTATGATTAAATAAACTTTATTTATTTAGTTACTTCCACTTTCCACTATAATTAAATAATTATATTAATTATTTAATTATTCATTTTTAGCTTTTCTATCACAAATTAATTAAATCTTATTTAATTAATGACTTGCCTTTTTGCTCACATTTTTTTAATTAAATTTCTATTTAATAAAAAAAACTTTTTTTTCATTTTGCATTTAAATAATGTTTCCATTATTTAAAAATGCATTTTCCTCTTTGAACTAACTAATTTTGTCAAAAAATCATTCAATTTCTTCATTCTCCTTCACTTTCAATCTTATCTTCTTGTCTTGTTCAATTTCGACCATTGATCAATATAAAAATTAATTGATCTCATCCTTCCATTTTCCATCTAGATCTCTATAAATAGCATTGTTACTATCATTTTGATCTAGGGTATGTGCAGGATCATCATGGAAAATACATGCCCTTAAGTGGCAAAAAATTCAGAAAAATCAGAGTTAGGAAACTTGACATAAAAATTTGAATAAGTTATCTATATTATTTCAAAAATATGTAAGAATAGAAAGTTTAGAAAATTGAATGTAGTTTCTAAACTACTAGGTTTGTTATAAAGAAAAGAAATCTATTTGCTGAAAATTTGAAATTTCAATGCAGTGGTACTTAAATTTCAGGGAAAAAATAAGAAGTAGGTGTTTGTATGACCACGCTAACCACAATAAAATGTTAATATTATTTTATAATATTTTAGATATAATTAGAGGACTCATGCTCTGATTTGATGCATATTTTTTTGTAATTTTTTTCCATGTAAATAATTAATTATTAATTTTTTATTATAAATTTTTAAAAAATATAAAAACTCGTATGTCTGACCACCTTAACTTGGTCAAAACTTCATGAAATTCAATTTTTCTTTTTTTAATCCTATAGTATCCAAAGAATAGAATGTGATGCATGTTTTGTATTCAAAAAATATGATACCGTTTGAAAGCTATAGATGTTTTTCAATCAACCTATCAATCAGGACTTTAGTCATAATTTGAATAGAAAATGAATAATAATTACTTATTAAATTCAAAGTAAATCATAATTTATTTTAGTGGAAAGTTGAAAATCTCCTTTAAAAACCCTTTTCATTTCATCAATTTTGGGTAAAAAGATAGTTGTCAGCCACATACCCATCATATTGCTACTTGTTGGCCCATCATGACCCTGCACATACTCTCCATCTAAGATATATAGCTATTGTGTTGTTGAGAAAACTATGATATTTTTCTAGGCACAGACATAGAATTTTAATTGTATTTATAATCTAAGGGAAATAGTTAATTAGAAGTGAAATGGAGTAGGATAATAGAGGTGATTCAATGGAAGCATGAAGACTTAGGTAACACAACATTTCAGTATTTTACATTTTATGGTTTCCTTTATGCTCTATTATTTGATTAGGATCTTGAGGATTTTAAGTTTAATAGTTGTGAGTGACATTTTTTTTCGCACATTCATGGTGTCCACTCACATGCACTAAAATTATTGTCTTGCATTATTTCTCAGCAGTTCACAAACCCCTACCCGACTTTTATGATCATTCTAATTTATACATCTTGTTTGATTAATGCCTTGGGTTTTCTTCTTGTTGTCACCAAAGTCTATGACATTGAAAGACTAAAGATACTTGAATTCCTTTTGATCTTCTTCTGTCAGAAGGTTGCGTAAATGTGGATGACTCAAGAATGTTGTAAGTCAAAATTCTAGAATCTTTTGTATCACTTCATTGTGCCTTTAGTATATAGGTCTTCTTTTTTCCATGTAAACCTATTCAATCTCTAACACCTTGACATTTTTTGCTTCAATTTCCTAGTCCAAATCATCTTGAGTCTTTTGCAAACACTCCATAGACATTACAAGATTAAGGTAGACATTTTCAAACTCATCTACACCATCAATCTTTACTCTTTCCCACATAGATCTAGGATTCTCTTCACTCACATGGAATCATTTGACCAGTTAAACAACAAGTATCTTTCCCTCTTCTATGTGTGATTGGGTCTAGATATTATTGTCGAATAATCACTTATATTGGTTCGGTGGGTTGAGGCAGAACAACTTACAAAATGCCTCCCTCTCTCTATGATTTTTGCACCTCTCATATTCTCTAAGATTGAATGTGGTGTCGATTGAATATGCCTCTCATCTTCAGAAACTCAAACTATTCTTGGAGTCCAAATTTCCATTGGTGTTAAAAAATAAATAAAAAATCATTGTCAATCACTATGAGAGCCATCACTTTTTTTTGTAGTAATTAGAGAAATATTAGTTTTTGGTAAAAGATCCTTGTTAGAATATCTCATATTTAGATTTAGATTTTTGATAGATTTTTTTTTTTTTAGTAATTAGTTTCAGGTTAATCTAGATTAATTAATGTAAGCCAAATTTTTTTAGAATAACCTAGATTAATTAATATAAGTTAATATAGATTAAATTTTAGATTTATATGTTTTTTTATTTTAGATTTTAAATTTAGGATTAAGTTTAGATTTTAGATGTTAGATTTTTCTAGTTTAATTTAGATTTAGATTTTTAATTTAATTTAGATTTTACATTTTATATTTTTCCTAATTTAGTTTATATTTAAGTTTTTAATTTAGACTAATTAGATTTTTAGATTAGATTAATTTTACTAATTTTTATTTACTAGATTGAATGATAGTTTTAGTATTAGTTTAATTTTGGTTTTGTGACTATTTTTTATTAATTTGGATTTTTACAAGTTCACATGTCAAAGACTTAGGCTGAAAACTTAAATACATGTTCGTCGAAGAATGGGTGCTTGAAACTACTAATGACATTTGGTGCAGGATGTTTCTTGAAAAATTATTTTTAAAACCGATTGTCTTTTAGTACATAGTAAACACTTCGTTTGGTGCTTAAAATGAACATCTATTTTCTATGTTTGACAAGCTTGTGCATGCATTGAGTGGACCTATTGCTAACACAAACTATCCTCTGCCCTTGCTTTCATGGTCCTAGGTGCAAGAGAAAAGTGTTAGTGACACTCAAGTTTTCTTTTCTTAGATAGCCTACCACCCCACTTTGAAAGATGGGAACGACCCAAGTGGTAACAAGCTAAAGCCAAGCTATTTTGAATTTCTATATAAAAAATGTGTTTATGATGAAAGTCATGAGCAATAGGTGTGGATGTGTCATACCAACGAATGTCTCCCTCAGTACCCTTGTGGTGCATAACCTCTACAGTTTGAGAGGCCTCCTAACTAGAGTGAATCATTAAATGTATGACCACCTAAATGAATGCCCTTACTAAGAACCAACTTTTTTGTAGCCAAAATTCTTCTTTTTGATGGTGTAGGAGGTTGAACCTCTAAAACCATCCCATGTTCTTGTAGTTCAAATTTGAGATTGCAAATTTCTTGAGATGTTTGGGTCTTTGGGAATTCAAATCTTGGTGTGCCCGAGAAGTGTGTTCCATGTAAGGGGGAGCCAGTGCCAATGCCACCAAAATTCTAAGCTATCCACTTTGAATAAGTGTGGCTCAAATTTATCTGTAGTGAAATCCAACAAATAAATTGTCTTTGCTAGCCTAGGATTTGTACTTGAATGTGGTTTTATCTCAATCGCAACAATCAAACAAAAAAACAATACATTTTGTTTTATGTGTGTATTCAAAGTAAACAATCAAATCAAACACCAAACCCAAAAATTATAACATTCAAACCTTGAAACAAACAAGGCCAACACATCCAAAAAAGCTTAACATTTAAATCTGCTTAGACCAAGGACGTGTTCACTTCATTTCTGCCATCATTCATTCATCCATCACCTCATCTTCTTGCATTAGACATTACCCATAGGTCAAAATTTAGGTCATCTTTTTAGGCTGCATTGACCTCTTGTACATCTCGGGTTAGAAAGATCATCAAACTTAGATTATAGCTTCAAATCTATATTCTCTAAACCTTATCTTTCAAAAAACAATCATCCTCATCTTCATCATTTAGGTTGGTTCTTCAACTCATCAGTATAGTTTGAGACCACTTTGTTAGTACATCTTATCAATCTTTACTTTACACAAGGTCATTGATAGTCAAATTAGTTGCTACACCTATCTTAGTTTGATTAGAAACCATATCTTAGGTTTATTAGAAATTTCATCCTTCATACTAGGTCATACTATTCCATCCCTTCATTCCCCAGTTTTCAAATCATAGTCATAGACTATCTTCACCCTCACTCTTGATCTAGGTATTGTTATTATGAATCCCTATATATTCAAAAATAAAAAATAAAAATCATTTAGGCTACATACCTTAGGCTTAAGTCATACCCTTGCATTGTCATTACCTTAGGCTTCATAGTTCATCACATCATCCACCTTCCCTTTGCAAGTCCTTTCATGCTTGAAACTAGGTCACAAATAAAATGAAAATACATGGCTTTCCCATAAGATAATGAGTTTGTTAACCCATTTGCAAGCTCCTCACATGGGACACCTAGACCATACAAATCCCTATTGGAGAAATTTTTCACTAGAGACCAAAATGGAAACATTGTCATATAAGAACTAGAGGCTATTGCCCAAGATCCTTAATTTTCCTCTTTTTTGGATGAATCCTTGGCACAAGAACTTCAACATTACCTAGCTAAACTATTGATAGAAGGTGCCACGTTACCTCCTGATTTTGATGTCAATACATTACAGGCATCATCCAAATTCATTAACCAAACTCAAGGAAATAATATAATTGTCTCTAGTGACTCTATTGTGCAAGTTAATAAATCTATTCCATTACGAGGAAGCACACAAGATGCAACAATGGTTTACACCTCCTTATTTGGTACACAAGGCACTACACAAGACACAACACAAGGGATGACCTTTAACACTATGCAACCAATGACACAGTCCCTAACACAGACCATGATACAACCCGTTAGTTCTACGACTAATCCATTTAACATGATAAGCATATCTTCAAATCCATTTGGAGCATCAAGTTCCATGAACAGCACATCATCAAATCCTTTTGGAACATCTAGGGCTTTGAACACCATGTTATCAAATATTTTTGGCACAAATAAAAGGACTAGAGTTCATATTCATGGAACTAACACAAACACCAATGTGCCACAAGGTCCTATCATAATGGTTCCCCAACAAGTAAATACACAAGGTTCCTTCCAATTCAATAGTCAATATACACAAGTTCCAAACATTTCCAATCCTATCACAATACAATCCAATACCAACACCTCATACATCACACCACAAAACCAAATTTGAATTCCCACTCAAACATTCACACCACAAATCCAAATTCCAAACACAAATCAAACCTTCACACCTCACGCGAACACCAACATACCATCCCATGTAAACATTGAATCATAAAACATGAGTTTGAGACCTTACCAAAATGAAATTGTAAATGTCATAAGCACAACACTCACACTCTCATATGATGTACTAGCCAATCAAATGTTGGCCTTACAAAAGCAAGTAGAAACCATGACATTGACAAACTGTAATATCTCTCATGTTTGTTGTTTGGACTTATTATTTTTCTATGCTTTTGTTTGATACTTTGAGACTGGGATAGTACTATTTACTGGTTGGTTAGTTTAGATTGATTGATGATTATGCTACTTCATTTGAGGACATGGATATTTGATATGACATTATGGTTTGGTGATGTTAATTTGATTTCAGTAATACATTATGATATAGTGGTTTAGTAATTAGTTTATGATGTGATCAGTTAGTTAGAATTGTTACTTTATATATATTTTTGTAATTGTTAGAATAGTTTTGGTGAGAGGATAGTGTAGCACCACTCGTTCGCGAGTTCCCTACTACGTTGCAATTCCTTCTCACAATGTGATGTTTTCATTATATATATATGTACATGTACAAAATCTTGTTTGGATATAGGAATTGTAGGTATAGAGTCTCGATTCCACCTGCTTCGATAGGACAAGGCGAGCATCAAATTACCCAATGGGCATGATGTTGAAATAAACATGACAAGGAAGTCACCCCATCCCATGTTTGTCAAACTGTTTTGTTTAGTGGTATTGTGAGTCATTAACCTTTTCCATCTTTGTAATTTATTATAGTAATTTGTGTGAGTTAATTTTGGTATTTATTTTACGTTGATGTTTTGAATGATGTAATTTATATTTATTGAATGATGTTAATAAATGTTGAAAATAGAGTTGGAATAGTTTGTATTAAAATATAAAATTCATGTGATTTATTTAAAAGTGTAAATTAAATTATTTAAATTAGTATTTTGATAATTTAATTAAATAAGCATGTTGAGGATAATTATGAAATAAATTATTTAAATAAATGAAATTGTGTGAATTGCAAGTAAATCTTGCAAAATCAAAATTAAAACAGAAAGTATTGTTAAATGGGAAAAAATCAATAAAAGAAAAGAAAAGATAAAAAGGACCAATGAGTGTTGAGTTTGGCTAAAAAGATGGAATGAAAATTAGAAAACTTCTTTTAAATTGGATTTTTAGAGGCTTTCGAAAAAGAGGAGATATATTTTTATTTGATAGAAAATTTGTGAGATTTTGGGATTAATAGGAAAATTTTGACAAAAGTTACACAAATAGAATAATTCTGAAGTATTGGATCTTCTGGGGTTTTCTGGGAAATTATTTCATTTTCTTTCATTGTTCTGGGTAGGTTATTCTGAATTGAATATTAGATTGGAAAATTGAGTAAGGGAATCGGGTGAAGAATTTTTGAAGGCAGGAACGAGAGCTCTTAAAAGGGCTATCTAGATCAAGCAAAGCTTCATCATATTTTCAATAGCGCAGGACTCCAGGTTCCATTTCCTTACTTCTTTAGTTGTCTGATTCAAAAGAGAAATAAAATAAATAAAAATAAATAAGTATGTTGCTATGAAAGAAAGGAATTCTTGTGAGGTTTTAGAAATCTTACAAAAAAAAATTAAACTAGTTTTCTAAAAATGTTCTGTGTTTTACAATTTGGCTATGGAGAAATTTATTGGTTGAGCTTGTGAAAATGATCAATGTGTCTATAATTTGGATTTTGGAAAATTTATTTCCCCTCTGAGAATAATAGGTTTGGATTTTGAAAATATATATGTATGAATATATTTATTTTGTTCTTTTGTATCTTATTCTGAGATATTAATACATATATACTTATATATATATATACAAAATCAAGTATAGACATATATATATATATATATATTTGAAGAGAAGTTAATTGTTTATTTCAAAATTTTATGTTCGTAGACAAAATTGTACAGAGGGTTCAAACCCTAAAAATAATTTAAAAAAAAATTAAAGAGGTTGATATTAATGGTTATTGGGAGGGGGTCGGCCTTAGCCGTACCCCATCCTAGCCCCCCTTTCTGGCACACATGACAACCCCTAAGACTGCTGCATGCAACCCTTGGGACTGTGTGTGCCCTATATGTTATATAGATGTGCTTATTAAATTCATTTTTTTTTTAATATGTAGTTATATATATATATATTTAAATATATAAATATGCACATATATTAAATATATAAATATATTTATATATATATATATTACATATATTAAATATATAAATATATATATATATATATAAATATATATATATATATAGAGAGAGAGAGAGAGAAAATAAATAAGCATAATGATATATTGTTTTATGTTTTGGAATTTTTTTTTATGACTATGATGGTTATTAATTTGGGAAATTAATCTCATTGGTTAATTGCGAATAAATTAAATTTAAATTGTGCAATCTAGTAAATTGATTTGAGTATTTCCCTTTATTGTATTGTATTGTTTTAGTGTTATCGATGTGGGAACCTAGTTTCATTTAGAAACCCAATTATGGTTGTTGTAAACCTTAGTGTTCTAGAGATGTGTTTTATTGTTGGATGTTTATCTTGGTTTTATGTGCTCTTGATGTTGCAAGATATTAGTATTATTTTTTTGGAAGGGTTGTATGAGTTTGTTGAGATTTTGATTATGTATTTTAGGGAGACGGGTAATACCTCACATGACTTTGGTTGAGATATATGCTTTATTCCTTTGGTACAACCCTTGCTTGATTTTGTTATGTTTGGGGTCTCATGGAGAATGGCTCTTCGTAGGGATCGGCGCCTCAAAAGGAGGAAGAGCTCAGGATAACCCACGTAAGAGTAGATTAACAAGTGAAATCTAATAATAGAACTTAGGGGGATGGGTAGGAAAAAAACATAAGATAATCTTGGATACATCGTCTATGCATTAGGGCTATCACAGACTAATGGTAGACTGAGAAGGTCATGGTCAGAAAAGTCGTAACCTCGTCCTCATGAGAGGTTAATGGCTCTACATGATTCACCCTTTGGGGCCAATGCCTCATGTTGGAGGAAGGGCTAGGATAACCCATGTAGACTATGTGATGACACTCTCCACTAGATACCCTTATTCCTTGTTTCATAGTTGCCTCTGGAATTGTGTTCTGTTTGTTGTTTCAAATTATTTTGGAAATGCTTTATGATTTTTTATTTGGTTACTTGGTTAATGGTTATTTCCTTGGTTTGTTTGTGATGAGATTTATGGCTTTATGCTTATTATGTTGACTCATGGATGTTGTATTGGGAATTATTGAACTATGTTGTCCTTTATTGGAGTTGTCTTATGGAATTCATGGTCGTGGTTACTTCCTTGTCACCTCTGAGCATGGGGGGTGGGTTATTTATAACCCACATGGTTGGGTGGAACATGCTCCACACCCATTGGGTTCCCCATCAACATTCATTCTTTACAACATTCTTCAATTAAGTGATGATGTGTTAATTATATACCTTTGTAACCATTCATTTTATGAGATTCATTATGGTTGTATCATGTAATGTATTTAGACTTATACTTTTTGGATACATGGATGTACTTATGTAAATGGTTATTGTAATGTTATAATGGATATTAGATTAGCTACTTTTTTAGCTTATATGTAATCTTTAGTTATGTGTTGCTTGTGTGATGTGACCTTGCATGCCATAGAGAACTTGACGTTATGATGTTAATGTGCAATGTAAATGTGTTTTAATGTTTCGTTGTATGTTTACTTTGTATTATTTTGTTTTTTTAAATGTGTTCATTGTTTTGTCCTTTGGGGTTTGCATGTCAGGCATTACAACTTGGTATCAGAGCTAGGTTTGCATATGTTGGGGTCTCTGGGTAGATTAATCCATTAGGAAATGTTTGCATTTAACTCTTGAGCTGACTTGTGCCTTTATCTTGTTGTGTAGAAACATGCCTCGAGGTAGAGGAAGTGGCTGAGGAAGAGGCCATGGTGCTGGTCAGAGAGCGAACCGACAAAGTCCTTCAGCTCCTAGTTCCCATGGTTTTGAGCATGAGGAACAATAGAGTCTTCAAAGCAATCCATCAGGTGGTCAAAACTCGAGACAGCCTAGATTAGACAGTCAGTTACAGTACATTCTTGGAGAGATTCTTGATCGGTTGGGACCTAGGCTAGAGGAGGAGCAGCAGGTTGAGAGAGAGGGAAAGGTTGTCGAGGTAGAGGGAAATAACTATAGATCAAGATGCAGTGATAGCAAGCCATATGAGAGATTTGATGAGAGCTCACGCACCTACATTCAATGGTTCTAGAGTAGGACTAGAAGCTGAAACATGGTTAATTGATTTGGATCATTGCTTCACAATGCACCCCTATGGTAGCAATACCAAAGCTCAATGCGTAGTTATGCATCTATGAGGTTTCACATCTACTTGGTGGTGACTGGAAGAACAAAAGTTACATCTGGATATCAATATGGTCACATGGGAATTATTTTTGGATAGGTTCAGGGCTTGCTTCCTCTCAGATCATTGGAGGCAACACAAGGCTGATGAGTTTCATGACCTCAAGCAGTTGTTGATGTCTGTGGAACAGTATTAGTGGTGCTTCTATGAATTGAAGCAGTATGCAGGGATCAACCATGATGAATGGATGTTGGTGTAGTAATTTTTTCAGGTCTTAAATGCCCACATTAGTGGTGGTGTACGAGTCTTCAAATAAAAAAAATGGAAATGGTAGTTGAAAAGGCTCATTTGGTAGAGGAAAATTTGGCCATGGCTTTGGGTGGTCACATTGTAGTACAGATTGGTAGTGCACCTACACCTAGTTTTAGCACTCATGGAGGTCAGTCACAAGCTGTAGGATCTTCTAGGAATAGGTATCCACCCTCTAAAGGGGGTCAGTAGTAGTCACAACCAAAGAATAAGAACTTTCAATCTCAGCAAGGTGGAAATTCTCAGTTTTGTAGGGATCAAAACAAGAATCGAGCTCGTCAAGAGCATTTTGTGTAGCTTGCACCTAGTTTTTAGTCAATATTGAGTCGAGGAAGCTTTCAGTAGTCAAATGCTCCATCAGGGGGCAGAGGATTTGGTAGAGATACTAGATGTTACTCATGTGGGAAACAAGGGCATATCACTAAATTGTTCCCTCAGAAGAGTACCTCAGGATTTAATCAAAGGCTAGCTGGATCAGAGCCAACAATAGGCAATGCAAAGAGATCTCATCGTGTCTTTGCTATAGTGGATAATCGACAGGTAGACCACCAAAGTATAGTCATTGAGGCATCAGGTGTGTTGCATAATACTAGCATTTCTATACTCTTTGATTTGGGTGCATCTAATTCTTTTATATCTCCTTCGGTAGTTGATCGATGTAGACTAGTGGCAACTAGTCAAGGTGTTAAATGGCAAGTTGAATTGGCCTCAGGGTCAAAGCTTGTGCAGGATTGTAGTTTGAGTATAGGGGCATTGGTAACTAAAGTAGACATCAAAATCCTACCACTCGGCTCATATGATGTTATCTTGGGAATGGATTGGTTAAGTGCACACTGTGATATGATAGATTGTCATCATAAAGTAGTGTGGTGCATTGATGATTTTGGAAAGGAGGTGGAGATCATGGGCTTTCAAAGTCCCATCTCATTGCAAATGATCTTTGCTATGCAAATTAAAAGGTACTTCTGACAGGGTTGTCAGCTTTTTGCAGTGTCTTTCAGTGATCTGGAGTTAGAGGATATTCGAGGGGTGGCATTGGATGATTACCCTCTCCTTAAGGAGTTTTCTGATGTGTTTCCAAAAGAGATACCTGGTATGCCGCCAAAGCAAGATATAGATTTCAGGATTGATCTGGTACCTAGAGCTTAGCCAATATCTTGAGCTCTATATCGGATGACAACGCAGGATCTTCAGCAACTCTGACTGCAGTTGGAAGAGTCATTGGCTAAGGGGTTTATCCACTCGAGTGTTTCCCCTTGGAGAGCACCTGTGATATTTGTAAAGAAGAAGGATGGTTCTCTTCGCTTGTGTATTGATTACAGGCAGTTGAACAAAGTAACGGTGAAGAACCGATATCCCTTGCCTAGAATTGAAGATCTTTTCAATCAGATAAAATGGGTGAAGGTGTTTTCTAAGATTGATCTTCAATCAAGATTTCATTAGTTGCATATTGTGGATGCAGATATTCATAAAACAACATTTCGTACTCGATACCGACATTACAAGTTCATTGTGATGTTGTTCAGGTTAATGAATGCACCTTCAATCTTCATGACCTTAATGAATGGAGTGTTCTGAATGTACTTGGATAGATTCATCCTTGTGTTTCTTGATGATGTTCTGATATATTCCAGGTCTATGGAGGAACATGAGGAACATCTAAAATAGGTGTTATAGTGCTTAAGGGACAATCAGTTATTTTCCAACTTGGAAAAGTGTGAATTTTATAAGACTGAAGTTCAATATTTGGGCCATGTGATTTCAAGTGAGGGTATTTCAATTGATCCTGCAAAGATTTAGGCCATTGTGGATTGGCCTGCACCCACAAATGTCTCAAAAATTTGCAACTTCATGGGACTTGCAGGCTATTATCGACGGTTCATCCGAGGCTTTTCTAGGTTGGCACATCCTATCACCTCTCCCTAGAGGAAGGGAAAGAAGTTTCTTTGGTCCGATCAATGTTAGTTAGCTTTCCAAACTCTTAAGGAAAAGATGACTAGTGCTCCAATCTTAGCAGTACTACCAGATCTGACAAGTGACTTTGTTGTTTATACAGATGCTTCTTTGGAAGGCTTAGGGGTCGTGTTGATGCAAGAAGGGCAACTGATTGCTTATGAATCTCAGAAACTTAAGGATCATGAGCTAAACTACCCCACACATGATTTGGAGTTGGCCATAGTTTTGCATGCCTTGGTAAGGTGGCAACACTTTCTCCTAGGACATCGGTTCGAGTTGCATACAAATCATTGTAGTCTACAATACATCTTCATGCAGCTAAACCTGAATGCAAGGCAGAGAAGGTGGATGGAATTCTTGTACAAATATGATTTTGAAGTGAAATATATTTAAGGCAAAGAGAATGTGGTGGTAGATGCATTGAGTTGATGCAAGCATGATATTTCTACTGTGGCTCTTAAGGTTGATTTGAGGAGTCAGATCCTCGCAGCTCTTTCTTCAGATAATTGGTATCAAGTAGTGAAATTGGAGATTGAGTTGGGCATAGCGTTGGAAGGTAAATTTATTGGGTAATCCTTAGACTCGGATGGTGTTTTGTGCTATGCAGGCTGAATGTATGTACCTCCTATAGAGGGTCTTCACACCCTAATCTTGACTAAAGCTCATCAGGCTCCTTATTTGGCACATCCTGGAGTTAAGAAAATGTATGTTGATCTATGCTCACTATATTTTTGGGTAGGATTGAAGCATGACATCGCTGATTTGGTGGCTAGGTTTCTATAATGTTAGAGGGTTAAGGCTGAGCATCATCATCCGGAAGGTTTGTTGCAGCCTCATCTTGTTCCAGAGTGGAAGTGGGACATTATCTCTATGGATTTCATTGTCAGCTTGCCTGTCTTCCAAGCGACATGACACTATCATGGTCATTGTTGATAGGTTGACCAAGGTATCCCATTTCTCCCCTATCTGATCTTCCTATACTACATCTGTGGTGGACAAGATGTTCATGGAAGATATTGTTCAATTGCATGGGATACCACACATAATTATTTCTGACAGAGATCCGGTATTCACATCTACATTATGGACATCTTTACAGCAGTCCTTAGGGACTAAGTTGAATTTTAGTTCTGCCTACCATCCTGAGACAGATGGTCAGACTAAGAGAGTTAATCAGGTGCTTGAGGATATGCTCCACATGTACGTCATGGACCAACAATCATGTTGAGAAGATTATCTTCACTTGGTCGAGTTTTCCTATAACAATGGTTATCATAGTTCAATTGGCATGGCTCCATTTCAGGCTTTGTATGGTCATCCTTGTCATACCCCTTTGAGCTGGAATCAATTAGAGGATAGGGTTCTTCTTGGACCAAAAATGCTTTGTGATATGGAGCAACAGGTAGCTCGTATCCAAGAGAATCTTGTAGCAGCTCAAGATAGGTAGAAGTATGTCGATGCACATAGAGTTGATTAGAAGTTTGTAGTTGGAGGTTGAGTGTTTCTTCGAGTTCATCCTCGGAAGATCCCTATTCATTATGGAAAGGGTTCTAAGCTTACGCCCCAATTTGTAGGGCCATTTGAGGTGTTAGAATGTATTGGTCCTATTGCCTACCACTTGGCCTTACCACCCAGTCTGTCATAGATTCATGATTTTTTTCATGTTTCAGTCCTTAGACAATGTTTTCCTGATGTTACTCACCTTCTTGATTGGAATGCTCTACAGGTTGAGGATGGGCAGCTAGCTCTAGAGCCTGTGGTCGTGCTGCAGCATAGGAGACTCACTCTCAGAGGCAGGGATATTGAGCAGGTGCGCATCTAGTGGGATCCCAATGATGAGACTTCAGCAACATGGGAGGATGCCTCCCGTATTAGGGAATCCCACCCTTGTTTACTAACTTCCAAGAGTAAGCTAGATTCATGGGGGGAGGATGTAATACCCCTCATGTTTGTTGTTTGGACTTATTATTTATCTATGCTTTTGTTTGATACTTTGAGACTAGGATAGTACTATTTATTGGTTGGTTTGGTTGATTGGTTAGTTTAGATTGATTGATGATTATGCTACTTCTTTTGAGGACATGGATATTTGATATGACATTATGGTTTGGTGATGTTAATTTGATTTCAGTAATACATTGTGATGCAATGGTTTAGTAATTAGTTTATGATGTGATCAGTTAGTTAGAATTGTTACTTTATATATATTGTTGTAATTGTTAGAATAGTTTTGGCGAGAGGACAGTGTAGCACCACTCGTTCACAAGTGCCCTGCTATGCTGCAATTCCTTCTCACAATGTGATGTTTTGATTATATATATGTACATGTACAAGATCTTGTTTGGATGCAGGAATTGTAGGTATAGAGTCTCAATAGGGAAAGCATCAAATTACCCAATGAGCATGATGTTGAAATAGAGATGATAAGGAATTCACCCCGTCCCATGTTTGTCAAACCATTTTGTCTAGTGGTATTGTGAGTTGTTAACCTTTGTCATTTTTGCAATTTATTATAGTAATTTTTGTGAGTATATTTTGGTATTTGTTTTACATTGATGTTTTGAATGATGTAATTTATATTTATTGAATGATGTTAATAAATTTTGAAAATAGTGTTGGAATAGTTTGTATTAAAATATAAAAGTCATGTGATTTATTTAAAAGTGTAAATTAAATTATTTAAGATTAGCTTTTTGATAATTTAATTAAATAAGCATGTTGAGGTTAATTATGAAATAAATTATTTAAATAAATGAAATTGTGTGAATTGTAAGTAAAGCTTGCAAAATCAAAATTAAAATAGAAAGTATTGTTAAATGGGAAAAAATCAATAAAAGAAAAGAAAAGATAAAAAGGACCAATGAGTGTTGAGTTTAGCTGAAAAAGCTAGAATTAAAATTAGAAAATTTCTTTTAAATTGGATTTTTAGAGGCTTTCAAAAAAGAGGAGATATATTTTTATTTAATAGAAAATTTGTTAGATTTTGGGATTCACAGGAAAATCTTGACACAAAAGTTACACAAATAGAATAGTTCTAAAGTATTGGATCTTCTGGGGTTTTCTGGGAAATTATTTCATTTTCTTTCATTATACTGGGGAGGTTATTCTGAATTGAATATTAGATTGGAAAATTGAGTAAGGGAATCAGGAGAAGAAGTTTTGAACGCAGGAACGAGGGCTCTTCAAAAGGCTATCTAGATCAAGCTAAGCTTCATCAGATTTTCAATAGCGTAGGACTCCAGGTTCCATTTCCTTACTTCTTTAGTTGTGTGATTCAAACGAGAAATAAAATAAATAAAAATAAATAAGTATGTTGCTGTGAAAGAAAGGAATTCTTGTGAGGTTTTAGAAATCTTAAAAAGAAAAATTAAACTGGTTTTCTGAAAATGTTATGTGTTTTACAATTTGGCTATGGAGAAATTTATTGGTTAAGCCTGTGAAAATGATCAATGTGTCTATAATTTGGATTTTGGAAAATTTATTTCCCCTCTGAGAATAATAGGTTTGGATTTTGAATATATATATATGAATATATTTATTTTGTTATTTTATATCTTATTATGAGATATTAATACATATATACTTATATATATATATATAAACAAAATCGTGTATATACATATATGTATATATATATATATATATATTTGAAGTGAAGTTAATTGTTTATCTCAAAATTTTCTGTCCATAGACGAAATTGTACAGAGGGTTCAAACCCTAAAAATAATTTTTAAAAAACTATTTAAAGAGGCTGAATTAATGGTTGTTGGGAGGGGGTCGGCCTTAGCCATACCCTATCCCAGCCCCCCTTTCTGGCACACATGGAAGCCCTTAGGACTGCCACAAGAGTCCAAAGGACTGTTGTGTGCAACCCTTGGGACTGCGTGTGCCCTATATGTTATATGGTTGTGTTTATTAATTTTTATTTTTTTTAATATGTAGTTATATATATATATATATTAGAATATATATATAGAGAGAGAGAAAATAAATAAGTGTAATGATATATTGTTTTATGTTTTGAAATTTTATTTTATGACTGTGATGGTTATTAATTTGGGAAATTAATCTCATTGGTTAATTGCGAATAAATTAAATTTAAATTGTGCAATCTAGTAAATTGATTTGATTATTTCCCTTTATTGTATTGTATTGTTTTAGTGTTATCGATGTGGGAACCCAGTTTGGTTTAGAAACCCAATTATGGTTGTTGTAAACCTTAGTGTTCCAGAGGCATGTTTTATTATTAGATGTTTATCCTAGTTTTATGTGCTCTTGATGTTGCAAGATATTAGTATTATTATTTTGGAAGGGTTGTACGAGTTTGTTGAGATTTTGATTATGTATTTTAACGAGATGGGTAATGCCTTGCATGACTTTGGTTGAGATATATGATTTGTTCCTTTGGTACAACCCTTGCTTGATTTTGTTATGTTTGGGGTCTCATGGAGAGTGGCTCTTCGTGGGGGCCAATGCCTCAAAAGGAGGAAGAGCTCAGGATAACCCACGTAAGAGTAGATTAACAAGTGAAAATATAATAATAGAACTTATGGGGATGGGTAGTAAAAACACATAAGATAATCTTGGATACCGCATCTATGCATTAGGGCTATCACAGACTAATGGTAGACTAAGAAGGTCGTGGTCGGCAAAGTCATAACCTTATCCTCATGAGAGGTTAACAGCTCCGCATGAGTCACCCTATGGGGTCGGTCCCTCATGCTGGAGGAAGGGCCAGGATAATCCATGTAGGCTATGTGATGACACTCTCCACTAGATACCCTTATTCCTTGTTTCTTAGTTGCCTCTAGAATTGTGTTATGTTTGTTGTTTCAGATTCTTTTGGAAATGTTTTATGATTGTTTCTTTGGTTACTTGGTTAATGGTTATTGCCTTGGTTTGTTTGTGATGAGATTTATGGCTTTATGCTTATTATGTTGACTCATGGATGTTGTAGTTTATGTCCTTTGTAATCCTTGATGTTGTATTGAGAATTATTGAACTATGTTGTCCTTTATTGGAGTTGTCTTATGAAATTCATGGTCGTGGTTACTTCCTTGTCACCTTTGACCATGGGGGTGGGTTATTTATAACCTACATGGTTGGGTGGAATGTGCTTCGCACTTGTTGGGTTCCCCATCAATGTTCGTTCTTCACAACATTCTTCAGTTGGAGCTTGTACCAGTTGTTCATTTTGTAAATTCAGACATTATTTGTACTATGTATTTATCCCACATGTATGGGAGATTTCATTGTATTCATTTATTGAGAACATGTAATGTATCATGTGATGATGTGTTAATTATGGTTGTATCATGTAATGTATTTAGACTTATACTTTTGGGATACATGGATGTACTTCTATAAATGGTTATTGTAATGTTATAATGGATATTAGATTAGTTAAATTTTTAGCTTATATGTAATCTTTAGTTATATGTTGCTTGTGTGATGTGACCTTGTGTGCCCCAAAGGACTTGATGTTATGATGTTAATGTGCAATGTAAATGTGTTTTAATGTTTTGTTGTATGTTTACTTTGTATTATTATTAAAAAAAAAATGTTTGCATTGTTTTGTCCTTTGGGGTTGCACGTCAGGTGTTACACAAACAAGAAGATTTACTCTATCCAAGAGTTATGTCCTTACCCATTTGATAGGACATTATGCATGCCTCCTCTTCCTTCAAATTATGTCATTCCAACTTTACCTAAATATAAAGGAAGAGGAAACCCCATCGAGCATGTGAGGTAATTTCATACAACCTTCATTGGCATTGCTTCAAAACAAAAATACTTAATGAGGCTATTTCCTAGGAGTCTCACAGGACATGTTTTAGAGTGGTTCACCCACCTATCGACATGCATACGATCATGGGATGAACTTGTTGACAAATTTATCACCCACTTTTCCTTCAATATCAAAAATGGCATCACTATTGCAACCTTATGTCAAACTAAACAAGAAGAGGGTGAAGCTTTCATAACATTCTTCCAAAGATGGAGTAGTTTAGCTAGTCATTGTCCTATTGAAATTCCTAAAAAAGAAGAAAATTATCATGTTTGTGCAAAACCTGAACACAAAATTTAGATATGCATTGGAAACCCATTCTTGTTCCACATTCGCTAACCTTGTTGAAAAAGGGGTCATCCTTGATAAAACCCTTATCACTAAAGTGTAAATTAAAATTTATACCAAAACACAAAATGTCCAAGGAACATCAAATGATAAAAACAAGTTTTGCTCCCATAAAAATAATGTAGCAAATGATGGAGTCATAGATGCCAAAGCTATGAATAGGACATGTCCCACATTGAATCTCATATCACCCAACATGAACAATAACTCACCATATTTCCCCAACCAAGCAGCTAACATGATACAAAATAATCAAGAGTGGGGACCCCCAAGACAATTGAGGCAATACCCACAAAGAAAATACACCACTTTACAAAAACCAATTGAATCTTTCCTGAAGAAGCTAGTAAAATTAAATGTTATACAACTCCAAGAGCCGAAACCATATGACCCAAGACAATTCAAACCCTCTTGGTGGGATGAAAATTCCTTTTGTGATTGGGTATGTGTAGGATCATCATGGAAAAAATAGGCCCTTAAGTGGTGATAAAATTCAAAAAATTTAGAGTTAGGAAACTTGACGTAAAAATTTGAATAAGTTATATATATTATTTCAAAAATATGTAATAATAGAATCTATAGCAAATTGAATTTAGTTTTTAAATTACTAGGTTTATTTTTAAAAAATCTATTTGGTGAAAATTTGAAATTTCAATGTAGTAGCACTTAAATTTCAGGAAAAAAATAAGTAGGTGTTTGTTTGACCACCCTAACCACAATAAAATGATAATATTTTTGTATAAGGTTTTATATAAAAGTAGAGGACTCATGTCCTGATGTGATGCATATTTTTTGTAATTTTTTTCCAAGTAAACAATTAAATTATGAATTTTTTATTACAACTTTTATAAAATATAAAAACTCGTACATCTAACCACCTTAACTTTGTCAAAACTTCATGAAATTCATTTTTTCTTTTTTTAATCCTATATTATGTGAAGCATAGAATGTGATACATGTTTTGGATTCAAAAAATGTGATATCATTTGAAAGTTATAGATATTTTCAATCAACCTATCAATTAGAGCTTTAGTTGTAATTCAAATAGAAAATGAATAATGATTATTTATTAAATTCAAAGCAAAGCATAATTTATATTGGTGAAAAGATGAGAATACCCTTTAAAAACCCTTTTTGTTTCATCAATTATGGGTAAAAAAAAAGGTCAGTAGCCACATACCCTACACATACCCATCATATCACCACTTTTTGGCCCATCATGATCCTACACATACCTGATTACCACCACATCAAAGGGCATAAGACCTTGCCATTCCATCATTTGAAGAACACGATTTAAGACCTAATTTAAAATAGTACTATACAGGTTGAGGGACAACAATAAAATTCTAGTAAAGACTATACAATTTTAAAGAATCCATTGCAAGACCATGGTTCCAAAAAAACACCCAGTTTGGGTCAAAAGATAGACAACCATACTAGTTATACCAATTCCTCTTTATACTACACAATTATCAACCACCTCTAACATTCTAATGATCATGTTAACATAATCACCATTAAGAAGCAGTCTGAATGCACCATAACTACCTATAGGGCTAAGGTTACCATATCTCTTCCTCCTCTAAAGTAGCCACAATCTAAAACACAATACAATCTTCCTAACCAATTTGGCAAGAAACTTGCACATATTTCCATCCTTGAGCTTTTTTGCATATTACCAAAGTGCAAAGCTATCGTTTATAAGGGGGTGAAAGAAACCTCTATCCCTACCAACTTGGATGTCAATCAATTTGAATCCATGGTTGGATATTTGGCCAATTCCCACCATGTATCATTTTCTAACAAAGATTACTCTACACCCAAGTAAAACCATAATGACCCATTACACTTTGGGGTCTTCATCAACAAACAAAACATTAGAGGATTCCTGGTAGATGGTGGAGTTGGATTGAACATTTTCACTTTAAAACCAGTGAAGGAATTGGACCTCTTTGAAACATGTGTGTACACAACTAAGAGCATTGTCATCAAAGCATGTGATGATGAAGAACATTCTTTTAAGGGAATTATCACACTACCTATCAAGGTTGGACCTACAGTACTAGATACCACATTCCATGTCCCAAATCTTGAACTACCATACAATTTGATCCTTGGTTGACCATGGATCCATGCCATGAAAGTCATTCCATCCTCATACCATCAATGTCTGAAGTTTCCTTACAATGGCACTGAAATTACAATCATTGGCAATCCTGACCCCTTTCAATATTACACCAATTTGAGGGGAGTCCCTAAACACCAAGTGCCTATAAACCATTTTATAGGAGCAAATTTGCACCCCTTGGGAAAATTCCACTTTCACATACCCTCACCTTAGAAAATCAAATCCGAAGGAAAAATTCCATGTCATCCACCTACCTTCCATCCACTTGGAATCTATCATGTGCACTGGTGAGAGAATATTTTTTAGGGATGCACACACAACACACAGACTTATGTGTGACACATTGACGTCCCTGATGGATTCCTACATTTGAAGCTGAAAGAGGCATTACACACCTAAATGGCATCAAAATTGTAATGTCCCTCTTCAACTAACCAAGTTGAAAATGGTAGATTATTCCTCATTCTCACTTCATTTTCCTCTCTATACATTCAGTCACTTCATTCTCAAGCACATTCTCTAATATTCGACCATTTTCATAGTGAACGTTGCAACAACAACATCACTCCATCAACTCCACATTGCAAGTGTGAAACCATCATAGATGTTGTGAGCTTGGAGTCTTACGATACCTCCCTTCACCGTAGTTGTGGTGGTGGTGACTTTTCCAAGTTCGTAGCTTGCTTTCTCCTTCCATTGGCTAGTGAGTTTCTTGGGTGGAGGTGGTAATGCTTCACTCCTTTCGTTTATGATTTGATTGAGTAGCATAATATTGTTTGTAATGCTCTTTTATATTTCTTCTTTTCTTTATCACATATTCTACTTCATTTCTTTCTAGTTGTTTGTGGAGGTGGAAACACCAAAACAGGGGTCTAATTGAGGCAAACCCCTATATAGCCCCAACAATTTTCCCTCTTTCTTGTGTGTAGGTGATCATATGTGTGGAGTTAGCTGGAAACCTGGTGCTTATGTGAGATTATCTTCATCACCCTATCTATCCTTTATTTTCTCTATCATATTCATATTTACTTTTTGTATTTCCTCATTATGTTTTTTCCACCTAAAACAACTAGCTAGGTTGTTAACTGAAGAGTCCTCTTTAAAGAAACTATAGAAGAAATTTGGTGAGATATATGAAGCCAACTCTTTAGTGAAGAATACTTTCTTGAGGAAGAAATTATTTTCTTTAAGAATGGATGAGGATAGGTGAATTGAAAACCACCTAGAAGCCTTCAATGGTGGCTCAATTAGCATCAATTGTATAAAAATGGATGAGGAGATATGTTATATATATTTTTTCTTAACTTGATTCATGGGATTCACTTGTTATGGCTATTGATAGTACTTTTGTTTTTTTGAAAGTTGAAGATGTTGTGGGTTATTTTCTTTTTGAAGAGATGAGGAAGAAGGTATCCATTAGTGCCAAGAGGCCCTAAATGTTCATGGAAATCCTAAGGAAAAAATTAAAAAAAGTAAAAGGTGTGATAAATCCAAGTCCAAGGGGAGATCCAAATTTCCTAGAAAATCCAAAGATATTTTTTGGAATTTAGTAAGCTTGGGCACTTTCACAAGGAGTGAAAAGAAGAAAAGAAAAAGAAAAATAAGAAACTTGACTCTAATTTTAAGTTTGAGAAAGAATATGGTGATGTGTTTATGGAAACTTTGGCCACTTGTGTAGGTAATGATGCATAGTTGATTGACTCAAGTGTATCTTTCCATATGAATTCAAATAGAGATTGGTTTTATGAATATAATGTGTTTGATGGAGGTAAGGTGTACTTGGGTGATGATTTAAATACTTAAATAGTATTACATTCATGATAAAGTTAGAATCAGGTTTCCTAATGGTAGACTTAAAATTATTAATAGTGTGTTGCATATCCCTATATTACTAAAAAATTAATTATCTATACAAAAACTAATATATGTGTGTGTGTAAGTAATTTTTTCTAATGTAGAATGAAACATGGTTAGAGGTTCTATGGTGATCACTAGAGGTGTTACACATTATACAAGCTTGATGCATACATTATTGAATGCATTAGTACTAATGTGAAAAGAAAGTATGTGGCTACTTCACTAGAAGAGTGAGGGTTTCATCTTCAATAGATGGTCATGTATTCTAGGTACCCAAGGGTGCTCTTTCTTTTGAATCAAAGTTACATATAGGGAATACTATGTTATGAAAATAGGGACTTGTCCACATTGGATAACAATGTCAAAGGACCTTGAAAAATAAAAATATTGTTGAAGGGTTAACTAATTGTAATCTTGATTTTGATTTTTGTGAACATTGTATTTATGGTAAACAAAACAACATTTAGTTCCACTCGATTTTTAATAAATATTTTGATGTATTGGATCTTATTCATTCTAATGTGTTTGATCATGTAAATATCCCTTCCATTGGAAAATCCATAAATTATGTTTCATTTATTGATAATTATAATAGAAGGATATGGGTATATTTTTTAAAGAGTAAATTTGAAGTTTTTAATCAATTTATAGAGTTTAAAGCAATGGTTGAGTTGTTGATTGAAAAAAAATGAGGAACTTCACAATGGTGGTGAATATTTATCTAATTATTTTGATAGATTTTTAAATATTATCAAATTTTGAGATAAAAGAAAAATCCATAGTATCCACAACAAAATGAAGTGGTAGAAACAATAAACAAGACATTAATGGATCATTCTAGGAGTATGCTTAGTGGTTCTAGTCTAGAATGAAGTTTTTATGTTAAAGTTGTAGCCACTATTTTCTACCTAATTAATAATTGTCCTACATGAGCTCATGTTGATAAAATTACTATGGAGGCATGGCTAGGTTATAAGCCTTCACTAAGACATCTTAGAGTTTTTGGTTACAAGGTATATGCACATGTGCCAAATGAGAAGCAAAAAAAGTTAGAGAATAAGGTCATGGAATATATCATCATCAAGTATAATTATGATGTGAAAGGATAGAAGCTTTTGGATCTCATTGTACAAAGAGGTATCATATGGTAAAAGTGTGATATTTAGAGAAACTCAACTTTCTTGTGCTACATTGCAACTAGAACAAAGTGAATAAAAAAATATGATTCAACTTCCTTCTATGTTTAAGAAAATTGAATCAAGACCCATAGATAATTAAGAAGTTGAGGAGATATCATCTAGCTCCAAATCTTCAAAAGAGGAGGAAGAACCTCCAACTCCACTTGTTTGAAGGTATACAAGGCATATATAACCACTTGAAAGGTATTCACTTGATTGTTAGAGAATTTTTTTTTAATACTAACATGGATGAACCTAGATCTGTAGAAGAGGTATTAGGTATGAATGATGCAAAATCCTAGAATATTGCTATGGATGAAAAAATGGTAGCTCTAAAAAAATGATACATGGAATCCAGTAGCATTTATTGAAGGATAAAAAATGTTGGTTATAAATGGGTGCTCAAGAAAAATATTTTTTTAGATGGAAATATTGAGAAGTAAAATGCACAATTGGTTATAAAATATTACTCTTAGGTTGAGAATATTGATTATAATGAGATATTTTCTCCTGTTGTAAAGATAAAATTCATTAGATTAGTATTTTTTATTGGTGTTTCCTATGAACTAAAGGTTGAGTAAATGGATGTGAAAATGACTTTCCTTCAATGTGATTTGGAGGAGGATATTTAATTGACACAAAGAAAGTACTATGTGGTGAAATGTAAAAGTAATTTAGTTTATAAATTAAAGAAATATGTGTATAGACTCAAACATAGTCCAAAGACGTGCTACCAAAAAATTTGATACATCTTTGTTGATTTTTGGGTTTGAGCATTCTAAATTAGATCACTATGTTTATTATTAATTTGATGGTGATCATTTTATATTTGTTGCATTATAGATTTATGATATGTTATTTATAGGAAAAATGAAATGAATGATTTTAGAACTAAAGTCTCATTTTTAATGTAAGGGCTGCAAAAAACTTCAAAAACTACCTTAAAACCCTCTTAAAATCCCCACAAACATTTAGTCAAACAATTGGAAACAATGCTCTAAAATTCACAAATTTGAATATCCACATATGCACTCTTATTTGCAAAAAAAGGAATAATGGATTACATCAATAAACCAGTAAAGAGGGACTGATAATAGTAGATAAAAATCAAATACATTCATTAAACATTCCATGAAATTACCACGACAAGATTTCAAGCTCAAACAATGAGCTTATGCCAAACAATGCATTCTCCAACACCTAGAATCCTCCTATAGCTTCTCAAACTTGCCTCTTACAATTTGGAATTGATATGAACTATGGTAGAACAGTCCCAAACCTAAGATAAAACCTTCAAACAACCTCCTCCATGAATGCCACACCTTCTTCTATTACTTTACTTGTTTTCTTCAAAAACTCCACTAAAAAAATAACCTCCTTTTCCAAAATTTTCACCATTTCCATGAATGTTTTCACATTCATTTTTCCTTCTTCTCCAAAAAATCATGACTATTTCTAAGCTACACCATTAATTCCCACCAAAAAACTAAAAATAAAAACATTAAAATCCAACCAATCAAAATCATAACTCCCAACAACCATTGGTTTGACCATTTTCACCTGAAAGGGCCAAAATCCAAGATTGGCTAACCTTGCCATCCAATTCCCCCAGTCCCTAATTTTTAGGGATTTTTGAAATTAATTTAAAAAAAAAAATTATTCAATTTCCACACCTTATGAATTCATTTTTAAGATTTTAAAAATTGGAAAATAAAAATTGCATTTTTTTTAGGCGAAAGGCTTAGAAGCATGTATATATATATTATAGAAAATAAAAATTACATATTTGCAGAGTCCAATTTCAAAGTTTATGCTAAACATGCTGAAATTTCAAAATTCAGCATTTTGTTTCTAGTTCATCTACTTTAACTAACTTGATACAACCACTTCTAGATTAAAAAAACTAACCATATTTCTAACTTGAGAGTATCATATTAAATTCCTTACAAAAAACCATGAGACTATCATATTTAACCCTTTTACAAAATGCAAAATTAGTACCCTATTTTTTAAATCATCTTTAAAATTACATTATTTCCTTTATTTTTCACCTTTTGCAATGCTTTTCATGCTTTTTGATCACTTCATATCGTCCATTCTCCCACATCATTCAAAACGAGTCACATAATATTTACCTCATTTACCAAAACTTTTTGATCATCTTGCAACCAAACAATCTATCTCTTTTCTAGCTGTAACTTATTCACCATTTCTTTAGAAACAAGATTATCAGTAAACATTACAAACTTTACCTTCACATTTGCATCTCATTCTGAATAATCTTCTCCTTTGATTAGGTTCCTTTCCCTCATTCATGAAGACTCTTTATGAAACAAGTGTTTCTCAACTCTTTTCCTCTTTTGAATGTGAAGAATTAGCATCTTCCTCATTCACATTTTCTACCCTTGCATGATTTTCAGTCCTCCTATTTTTCTTCTCTTGTTTTGGACACTTATAAGATCTATGTCCTTCTCCACATCTAAAACGAGTCATTTTATAATTTCCTCTTCCAAATCCTCTATCTGACCTTCCTCTTCCTATGAAGTTTTGATCATGAATCTGATTTGAACTCTCACCTCTTTCTTCCTTGTTTCCCTTAGTTTCTCCAATCTTATTTTTTTCCTCACATTGCTGCACATTTTTTTTGTCCTTTCCTTTTTGCTTATTTTCAAATCTCTTGTTCATTCTTTCTTCAATCTTCAAGGCAATTTGATATGCATCTTCCATTGTCAAAAATCTCACCAAGTTCATATCTTCTTGAATTCTTGACCTCAAACCATTAATGTACCTTGAAACCTTCTCCTTAGTTGCTTCAGCATGTCCTATTCTAATGATAATGTGATGAAACTCTTCAGTGTATTCCTTTACTGTCTTTGTTCCTTGCTTCAATGCTTGCATCTTCTTGAGAAAATCCATCTCATAGTCTATTGGAATGAATTGACTTTTGATTTTCTCAATAATTTTGTCTCATTTTTTTATTTTATCCTTCCCTTTTCTTCCTCTTTCCATCTAAATCTCTCTCCACCAAATGGAAGCATGGCCCTTTAATCTAGTTTTTGCAAACCTTACTCTATTAGGGTCCTCAATTCCCTCAAATTCAAAATACTCCTCTGTATCATTAATCCAATATATCAACTCCTTTAGATCCAAATTTCCACTGAATGTAGGAACACTAATCTTTGGTATATTTCTAGTCTTTGAAAGGGCTCTGAATAATGGGTCATTTGCAACTATTGTAGTTGCATCTCTTTTCTCACTTAAGTTGGAATTCTCTGAGGCATCTTCTTCTTCATCACTCTTTGGTTCTCTTCTCTATGAAAATCCTCTTTTTATCTCTTCTTGGAGTGTCTCCACTTTCCTTCTCAAGGCTCTAAAGTCATATAAATGGAAAAAAAGTTCCATTCTTCCTTTATCATTTCCCCTACCACATTGGTCTCCTCTTCCATACATTTTTTGAAATACCCACAATCTCAATCCTGGTGCAAACTACCTCCTTTCGGTGAATTTTCATACACACTCAGAATCTTCAAGCTCTAACACCACTAATGTAAGGGATAAAACAACCTTAAAACCCTTTTAAATTCCCCACAAACATTTAGTCAAACAATTGGTAACAATGCTCTAAAATTCAAAAATTTGGATCTGCACATATGCACTCTTATTTGATGGATTACATAAATAAATAAATCAAGAGGGACTGATAAAAGAAGCTAAAAATCAAATACATTCATTAAAAATTCCATGAAATTACCACAACAAGGTTTCAAGCTCAAATAGTGAGAGCTTATGCCAAACAATGCATTCTCTAACACCTAGAATCCTCTTGTAGCTTCTCAAACTTGCCTCTTACAATATAGAATTGATACATGGAATATGGTATAACAGTTCCAAACCTTAAATAAAAACTTAAAATAACCTCATCCATGAATTTCACACCTTCTTCTATGAATTTACTTGTTTTCTTTAAAAACTCCATTCAGAAAATGACCTCCTTTTCTAGATTTTTCACCATTTCCATGAATGTTTTCACATTCATTTTTCCTTCTTCTCCAAAAAAATAATGACTAATTCTAAAATACACCATTGGTTCCCACCAAAAAGATAAAAATAAAAACATTAAAATCCAGCCAATCAAAATCATAACTCCCAACAACCATTGGCTTGACCATTTTCACCTAAAAAGGCCAAAATCCAAGATTGGCTAACCTTGGAATCCACTTCCACCAATCCCTTCTTTTTAGGGATTTTTTAAATGAATTTTAAAATATTATTTTATTCAATTTGTACACCTTATGAATTCATTTTCAAGAGTTTAAAAAATGAAAAATCAAAATTGCATTATTACCCTACTTTTTCACTTGCTTTTTCACCTTGCCAATGTTTTGCATGTGTTTTAATCACTTCACACAAGGATAAATGAAACTAATCATTCCAACATTATTTTCCACTAAATAATCCATCTAAAAATAAAAATTTCAAAATTGAAACAAAATGTTAACCTTCAAACCAATACATGATTGCACGTAGCCATGGATGCTCCCACATCAAACTTCTAGCTAAATTTTAAATGAAATATCCTGGTGTAGCTAAACACATTCTTGGCATGGAAATAATAAGAGATACAGTGAACAATAAACTATTTCTTGGGAAAATTAAGTATGTCAATTGATTTTTATAGATATTTAGCATGTAGGATTGAATACCATTTTATGTTCTTCTTACAATTGGAACAAATTTGTCTACTCATCCTCATCAAACATGGAAGAAAGGAGCAGAATCATTTAATAGAGTGTAGTAAGAAGTTTGATGTAGGCTATGGTGTACACTAGACTATACATAGCCCAAGAAATGGTAAATATTTCTATATATATATATATATATATATATATATATATATATATATATATATATATAAAATATTGGTAGAACTCATAGGGATGCAATTAAAATATTATTTAAATATTTGTGGGGTACCTCAAAGTATTCCTTGTGTTATCATCGTAATTTGATAAAAGATAGGCATTCCATTAATATTCATAGTTACATGGAATTAAACTAGGCATGTGATGTTGATATTAGGAGATTGAATAATACAAAAATGTTACTTTATTTGGTGGTGCAATAAGTTGGATGAGTAAGATATAGGTTGTGGTTTTTTTTTTCACTACTAAAGTTGAGTATATGGAAGATACTCACACCTATAAAGAATCCATTTGGCTTAAGAAACTATGTTATATATTAAAATAAAAAAGGTGTAATGACTAGTTATTTTGATGGTAAAAATACAATTCACCTTGCCAAGAACCCGACATTTCATGTCAGGACTAAGCACATTGATGTACAATATCATTTTATTAGAGATATGGTCAAGGATGGTAGGGTGAAGTTGTTTAAGGTAGATATTTTGATGAATGGTGTAGATTATTTAACTAAGTCTATGAGAATAGATATAAGTTTTCATGGTGTTCAATGTTTATGGGCTTCTCAACCCCTAGAAACTAAAACTTGTTGGTGATACCGATTTTCTCTTGTAAGGTGTTTGAAAAGTAGGAGAATGTTAGGGAAAATGTGTCTAGACCTTGAACTTACAAAAGGTTACTATTTATATTATAGTAAGTTTACATTTGAGCATGGATTGGCCTAAAATTTTCCCCAAAGCTACAATTGGCTAAGTAAACATGGTGGTAAAGTTTTGTTACAAGATTATATCTAGATTTCAAGATATTAAAGTTTTCATTTTTGAAAGTTTCAAAGTCAATATTAAGGCATTTAGAGGTCATTTTAGTGCATAAAAGTGGTTTCAATCAGCAGTGTATCATACTTGATAGAGAACTTCACAATATTTTAATTTTTTCATCAATTGAACTCTCAAATAAAAAGTTATGGCCTCAAAAATTTGGGTCTCCCAAATTAAGAATTGTGAAAACATCTTGGACATAGAAAAGAGCTATAAGAGGGAGTTACAAGTGTTGGTGTGTACTTTTACATATCATAGGAAATCCTATAGTGTGTTAGGGAAAAGGTATCTCAACCTTAGAATTATAAAAGGTTACTATTTATAATAAGTTTACATTTGAGCATGGATGGATTTGACATTTTTCTCAAAGCTAGTGAATGGAAAAATGAACATGTTAGTAAAGTTTTTACCCAACTTGTCATGTCTAGATTCTTAGATATATGAAAGTTTTTTTTCAAAAAAATTGAAATCAATTTTAGGGAAATAAGAGTCTTTTTTTGGGCTTAAAAGTGGTCATAACTAGTGAAGCAGATTATAGCTTGATAGAGCACTTCACAAGTTTTTCAAAAATATAAATAGTTTATTAATTGGACTCCTAGATCAAATGTTATGGCCTATGAAAGTTAGGTTTTTTGAATTGGGAAATGTGAAAATGTGTTGGACATATTAGATATTTGTAAGGGGGAGTTACATGTGTTCGTGTGCTTTTGGAAAAATCTTAGGAAATATTTTATTAGATATGAGTTAAGCACCACTTTTTGAGTAGTTTTAGTTCATGGTTTTGTAGATACTATTTGATAGTTTCATGTATTGTATCTCCTATTTATTAGGTGCTTGAGATGGAGGTTGAGTGTGAGATTACTATAGAGGTTAAGTTGTCATTGGATCTCTAGTTGATGAGACTCGTGAGAGATCTTTCTCTACAAGTATATTATAATCTTGTTGATTTATGAACAATATATTGGGAATATTTTAAAGTGGGGATTTTCTCCTAACAGGGTTTCTCCCATGTAAATCATAGTGTTGTGGTATGATTGATATTTATGTTTATTTTATGTAATTATTATAAATATCTTTTTTTTTTTGCAGATCTCTCCTCTAAATATTAGTGTAGGAACTTTTTCTACTACCTTAGCTTCATTACAGATTGGAGATAAGTTGGCACCACTTTTTGGGTGGTTTTAGCTCATGGATTTGTAAATATCATTTAATAGTTCCATACATTATATCTCCTATGTATTAGATTTTGGGTGGTTTTAGCTCATGGATTTGTAAATATCATTTAATAGTTCCATACATTATATCTCCTATGTATTAGATGCTTGAGATGGAGATTGTGTAAATTTTTTCTAGATGTTGAGTTTCCTCCCAATCTTTGTTTGGTGATACTCTTGTGAAATCTTTCTCTCCAAGTATATTGTAATTTTGTGGATTTCTAAAAATATATTAGGCAACTTTTAGAGTGTTGGGTTTTTTTCCCAAAAGGGATTTTCCCACACAAATCATTATTTTGTGCTATGAATGATCTTCATGTTTGTGTTTAGTTTATGTATTGTTGTAAGGATGTAAAAATGTTTTACATAAATCTCCTCTCAAAGTTAGTGTATGAATTTTTTTTGCTACCTTAGCTTTCTTATAGATTGGTGATAAGTAGGGCACCACTTTTTGGGTGGTTTTAGCTCATAGTTTTGTAAATATTTTTTGATAGTTTCATGTATTGTATCTCCTATATATTAGATGTTTGATATGGATTTTTTGTGTGAGAGACTTATAAATGTTGAGTTTCCTTTGGATCTCTAGTTGGTGGTACTCATGTGAATTTTTTCTCTTCAAGTATATTGTAATCTTGTTGATTTCTAAATAATATATAGAACAACTTTTATAGTGTGGTGTTTTATCCTATAAGGGTTTTCCCTATGTACTTCATTAATTTATGGTATGAATGATAATTATATTTTTTTATAGTCTGTGTAACTACTATAAATATCATTTTTTTTTTGCATAATCCTTCTCTGAAGATTAGTGTATGAATTTTCTTTTCTACCTTAGCTTCCTTACACAAATTTGGTGTAAAAAAAAAGGTGGAAATTATTAAATAAATATTAATAATAGTTACTAAAGCTCACAATGGTGAAGGATGAAAGGAAAAGGCCAATAAAATGGAAACCCACAAAACATAAACTTGTACTACTAATAAAAGACTAGTAAAAAGATTGATGTGATTGATATTTTTTGTATTTTTAAGTAAATGCAAGATAATGTACAATCTAGGATAGGCTAGCGGACAAGTTGGGATATTCTAGCTTCAATGCAATCTAATAAAGAGTAACTAATATAAAATAATATTGAAACACAATTGGATTGATATGGAAATTGGAATATAATGACACAAGAATATTTTTATATTTTGGTATAATGCAAAACTAATATGAAAATAAGGATTTAGATTTGTAGTGAGGCTAAGATAGGATGGGAGAGGGAAAATATGAACAAAATAATAATATGGATGGATGCGAATGGTTGGGATGGATTGTTGGTTTCTTAAGAGGGTGTGTGGAAATTACACACTAAAATGTAATATGAATCAAACTATTGAAATAAAAATAGTTCAAAAGCTATTGTAAAAATGAGAAAATAACACACCTCTACTGAACGATTTAGCTATTGTGATGTACGAAAAAAGGATCTAGAGCCTAAAACATACTTTTCAATCTATAACATTAGGGGACACAAAAATTCTCATAAAAGATCACTTGGCTACTATCCTCAAGGAAGAGCCAAAATAGTTGATTAGGGTTTTGGTCCCCTTAGGTTGATGAGGAGTTGAATTGATGTGAATGGATGTGATGTGTGTGATTTTGTAAATACAAATTAGATTAGCTATGCAAATACACTAAATTGATGCAAATTTAGAGTAACACAAAATTGTCTTAATGAAAATTGAAAAAAAAGTAGAGGGTGGAGACAAAGAAACTTTACATTTAAATCTAAGCTTAAACCAACTGGTCAAGGGTGTGGGCACCTTAGACTGAGAATAATGGTCTATGGAATCTAATAAAAGGTACAAGTATGTTACAACCTATAGGTGCTTCCCTGTTGGACTCAGCTTTAGAACTTTTTTTGTTGATGAATAATTGATCTTGACTTAATCTAATGAATTAAAGTGCTTGAATGCTTGATCTCAATGTGAGGTCTTCAATATTCTCTAAATCCAATTCAAATATACCACCCACAAGAAAGAGAGGAGAGAAAGGCTTGTGCCATATAGGGGCTTTCATAAGTCAAACCTTCTTTGGTGTTTCCACCTCTATAATGGCTATGATGTTGGATAAAGAGTGTTTACCCTAATTTGAGTAGAGACAAATGATTAAAAAAATGATAAATAACAAGTGCTACAACTTACCATTTAGATTTACTTTCCTTGATGGACTAAAGTTATGATGCACATCTCATACAAAGGAGAATTTTGTTGTTGATAGAAGATCCTACAAGTGTTAGTACATAAAGGAAAATGAACATAGAACATAAAATAATATTACTTGTGATATGACATAAACTTGATGATGCATTGCTAATATGAATCTTGATTGATAACAATGCTTTAAAATAATACATGTATTTTGCTCTTGAATTTCTATGATTTCTTTTTAGGATGCTCAAATTATATTTCAATTTCTTTTTAGATTTCTTAGATGTTCAAATGGTGTAAAGGACATATTTATATGCATTTCAACATTTCCCACAATAATTATTTTGAAAGGTTGATAATTGAATTTAAATTTGTAAACATGTTAATGTCAATAATAAAATATTAAAAAATAGGCCAAAATAGGGCAGTCAAGGGTGATGAAACCCATGATAGACCTATTTAAATTTTAAATTATTATTAAATAAAGTATTAATTTTAATTCCCAATTTTATCTTTTTTTTCTAAAAATGATAGTAAAATGGGTAAGTAATAGGAATAATTAAGTCCAAGCATATGAGGGGGATCCAAATATAATGTGAAATTGTTAGGGTTGATAATTTATGATGCTACATATACAAAGTATGCTATAAGTTAGATCCATTAAATTTTCATAGACCACATGATATTGTGTATGGTTGTTTTTATATTCTTCTATGTAGAGTATTTTCATCAACATTTTGGTTCATACTACATGATTCATCATCAGGATAACATAACAAGAAAGGAAAGATAGAAAGGTTAATTTTAGAATAACCTAACTAAACAAAGGAACAATCCATAGACTACTACATTGTTTGCAAAAGCTTGGAAGAATGGGGCATTGAAGCTGGGTGGAACGAAGTTTGATGTGAATGAAAACTTTATAGAAAATATCACTAGGTTTCCCATGGATGGTATGAAAGTCTTTAGAGATAAGGAGTTGCGAACTGCTATGCAAATCTTCTTCAAGGGGGGTGAAGCTAAGGACTTGAAGACTACAAAAAGTGGGGGTTACCAGAGGAGATCTCTCAAGGCACTATGGGGATATGTGGCCGAGGAACTCATGTGTTATATCACTCTGGAAGGTTTCTTCTCTATGGTAAATGCCTACCACTTCCTTATGCTTAATCATTTATGCCACAAGAAAAGGATTTCCTTTCACTATTATCTCTTGGCATCATTGGATTCTGGTCTCAAGGACCATAAGAGAAACCTCAAAAATATTTTTTTGCATGTGGGGTTAATCTTTTTAATTTTTGAATATGAAAAATATAAATTGAGGTGGCTAAGCCGATTGCTACCTCAAAGGGTAAGAATTTTAATTTGGTGGAGTATGAGACTGTCTCAAAAGAGGAGCCACCTAGTATAAAAGGGAAGAACAAAAAACTTATTTTGGAAAAGGAGTCAGATTCTAAGGTGGATGCAGAATTTTTCCTAGACTCTCTTGTATCGATGGAGGTGGGTCCAAAACCCCCTACTATGGGAAAGTCTAAGAAAGGGGAGTCTTTCCTTGTAGTGATTACTAGCTGTTAATTTTTCAAGTATTGGTGTGAAGGAGAAGAATGATTTGTCTAGTGAGGCATCATCGCTGCCCCCTATGACTAAGTAGAAGAAGGAGATGGAGGAGGGAAGTAGAAAGAAATGGGTCCTTAGGTGAACGATTCAAATGTTGGAGAAGGTCTCTCCTCTCATGATCATAAGTGGATAGGATGTTGATGGTTCATCAGTTGTGAACCTAGATTTGTAGGATATTGATGATTCACCAGTTGTGAGCCTCGATTTGCAGCAAAAAGGTAAGGTTGTGGCTACTAGTGGATAGGGTATTGTGGACTCCCCGACTACGGACCTAGAGTAGATGAAGAAAAGAAAGGTTGTGGCTGAGGAGATTATGAATTTCATCCACAAAATCAAGATGTTGATTTCTATTGGGAAAGGTAAGGAAGTCTCTACTAGTTAGGATAAAATAAGCTCCTTTAAGGAGGAAGATGCTGTTTGGAAGGGGGTTTTCAATTATGCTAGGGAAGATATGTCAAATTTTTTAGGAACTACTAGAGAGGGTTCCATTATTTTTTTCAAAATTTTCAAATGGTTTTTTCATGAACATAATATGACTAATGTCAAAGTAAGGGGTGTGATGAATAAGGATGAAGAGAACTCTATTTAAAACTAGATTGATGAATTGTTTAATTCCCTGAATATTGTGGTGGAGGAAACTCTTAAGATGAAACATAATCTAGAAGGTAGAGTTCTCACCCTCGATGATCAATTGGAGAAAATTTGTGCTAGTGTGGTCAAGGGTGGGGAGGTGACTAGGTTTGTTGTTAACTTTGAGTTTTTTGGTATTATCTCTCCTTATTTTAGTGCCAAGAATCGTAAGGAAAATTTTCATGCTAAAGAGATTGATGTTGGTGGCAAGCTGATGGAGGAGGTTTCTGTTGATAAGGGTGGGGATAAGAATAATGTTTTGATTAATGAGGTGAACATGGATGGGCTTGGTGCTAGAACTAGAAACAAGACTAAGGCTCAGGTTGGGGCTCTTGGCAAAGAACTATTTGATGTCTTGGATAATGCTTAGAAGGTTGCGGCAAGTGACATGGAAGCTGCAGATATTCAGAAAATCATGTAGTGCTACTAGTTGGGGTCCTTTTTGGATGACGTTTTGTTGTTGTTTCGCTGCATATGGGATGATATATACTTATTTTAGTTTTCTATAGTTTCAATTGCTTTCTTTTTTAAAGGGTTCTAAGCCCCTTCAAAACCCATTTTTTACCTCTAATAAAAAACTAAACAAAGGAAGGAAGAAGGGTAAAACATAAACCAAGATATAAATAAGAGACATCAAATTTATCTAAAAATATTTAAAGAATGAAAAAAGGACATAAATGGATACATTATGAGAGCTATGAATAAAAAAGGCCTAAACAATTACAACACACACACTTGTGCCTATATATAAGGGTACCTACTTAAACTAGTTAATATTTATCTAAATGTGTATGATATTAAAATTGAGAAAATAATCAAGTGATAGAATGAGAATGAGGAGAATAATTGGAATTCATAGAATATGGTAAAAATACACAAATATCTACATAAAACTAACCCCAAATAATAAAGAATTCGGGAGAAAAAATAAAAATAATAGAGATGAATGAATAATCGAGAGAATATATATGCTCAAGGATGAATGAAAAATATACCTATTTAAGAAGGCACATACATGTGTATATGTGTATATGTATACTTAGAAACAATAGAATGAATTTAAAATTAAAGAAAAGTGAATTTAAAAATAAAGAAGGGCGAATTTAAAAATAAAGAAGTGTGAAAATAATGTGAGATAGGAGAGGAAAAGTAATATTATGCAAGTATAATTGTGTAAATACATATATATGTTATAGTAGGAATATACCTTTGACAATATCTATATATGAGAAAAAAAGGAAAGAATCAAATGACTATGTAAATGAGAATATATAAATATGTGCACGTGTATAAATATAGAAGGCTATGAATTAAATTTAGAATGTATAACCATATACACATATATGAACCAAAAAGAATAAGAAGGAATTAAAAATAAGTATACGAATAAAAACATGGGCCTAATGAATGACAAGAAATAAGTGTAGATATATAGGAAAGAGAAAGAAAAATATGTGAAAAAATAATTAGGAATGCCTATATGCATACATGTGTTTGTAGATATGCACCTGAATATTTATATAAAATAATAATTAACTAGAATTCAAACAATATTAAACCTAAAAAAAATGAAGAAGAGTCAAACACATAATAGAACCAAATCAAAGAATGCCAAAAACACAATTATAAACACAAATTAAATATGTAATAGCAAACAATGACAATGATAATATGAAAACAAAAATATTAGTGACAATAGTAAAAATGGCATAACACCTATGAACAATAGAGGGAGATAATTACAATAAAATATTGTTAAAAAGGATTAAATGTAAAATGATAAGCTATGCCAATGAAAAAAAGAGTGTTATTACTAATAATGAAATCAAAACCAATAACTTTGAGGTAACTACCTAATGATCTTGAAATTTGGTTATTAGGTAGTTTCTACCCTAACTATAGTTTTCCACACAACAATAATGAGGATGGTGTCATTTCATTGGTTATAAGGTGACCATTTTATTTGTTAAAAAGGGCTAGTTCAAGCCTACATAAATAGTAGAGGCTAATCATCATCAAGGCTAGTGTTCAAGGGATAAGGATCAATGATAAAGGGTTAATAGTTAACAATTGTAAAAATTTAGAAAAGGGAGTGAAGTGAGTGGTGTATGGTACGTGAATCCCCTTAAAGTGACTAGTGAAAGGAGTTGTTAATAAAAAAATCTAGGTATTTTAAGGACAATAATTAAGGGACAAAGAGGATAAAGTTAAGGGTTTTATAATGGGATAGAGGAAGGATTATGGTGAAGAGAGGGACCATATAGGTTATGCCTCTTATAAATAAAACTAGATAATATCACAAGGGAATAAACATTGTATCCTTTTAAGTGAATAAGCAATAAAGTGGTGAAAGAAGGAACATCTAATTCATGTCCCCAAGAGATGAAAAAATACTTAGAGGAAAAATGAGTATATACCTCTAAGTGAAGAAAACATATATAATGCAATGATTATGGATAAGATTATGAGAAAAAATTAAACAAAAAAATCAATAAAGACAAATGAAAGCATCCCAAAAATAGATATTAATAGTTAGAGAAATAAGGTTAGGACAAATCAAAAAGGAAACACGAAATAAAAAAATGTAAACCACATTAAGATATGTGGATGGAGTCAATCATAATAGTATTATATATGTAGAAATTAACATGTATTGACATTCTTTGTGTCACCATAACAAGATGAAGAATAATGGAGAACAAACAAAAGAAAGTAAAGAAAAATATAGTGAAACCATAAAAAAAAGATAAAGGAATAAAATACAAGGAAAAGGGAATGATGACAATCGAAGAAAGGGTGAAGGAGCATAACAAATAAATAATGAAAGGGGAAAAATAAGTGAATGATAAAAAAAAATATACAAGAATGATTATAAAACATGTGAAACAAAAAGGAAAACATTAAAAATGGGAAACAAAAAGGTAAACAATAATGGAAAGAAAACATGCAAAGGAAATCATTGAATATTGAAAACAAGAAGGTATGTAGTGTATATATAGGATGATGATTTTGGTTAGATGATTCAAGTAGTGAGGTCTTATTCTTATGCATCAAGGAAAAAAATGATTTTCTTTATTTTCATGTTAGGTATGCAAATTATCATTTCAAGTGGAAATGATAAGGGTTGTATTGGTATAGGGTATGTGGTGAGTGAAAAATGTGTGAAAAGGATAATGTAAATGTGGGGTGTCTTGTTATGAGCCATTTAAAATATTTTTTACAATATAAACCTTAGATTTTGATAAGATAGGGAAGGTTACAATATATAGGAATTAGGGGATGCAAAATATGGAGGGGTATTTCAGAAGAAAAATCCTATATTCAAGAATGGATACTAAAATAAAGAGGGTAGAAGGAATCCTAGTTAAAAAATTATCCTAGAAGAACTTTTGAGGCAGATATAATAGAAAGGGATAGAGAAGAAGAGGGACATATCAAGTCTAGCATAATATTTGATTTTATTTTTCTTTGACATACATCTCTTAGGTTTCTATGCTTTGGACGCCATTAGTATATTTTAGGATGAAGCCACTACATATGAGTCCTTTATTATTTTAGTTTTGATGACATCCCCATGATCTAACACCATGCAACTAGTAAGATATAAGGGATTTTTTAGGTCTCAAAATCGTTGCTCCATTTTCTAGAACTAAACTCCACTCATAGGGCCATGGTTTTCAATTATAAATGAGTGAAATCAATTTATATACATAAATATAGAGGAATCTAAGATAACTCTATAAGAGTGGGTTTTATCTCCTTCACTTTTAGCTCAACTTGGAATCAAGAGGTATTCCTAGAGATGAGAGGATAAAACAAACAAAAGAACCAACAGTTAAATTCAAAGTGTTGATTTGACCCACAATTTATCACTAGGTTGAGAGAAATTAACTACTAAATGACCTCTATATAACTGATATAACACCTTGATTGTAAGTGCAAGGTGGGTTTAAATTGCATGAATCACTAAAATTTACATAGTATTCCTTGTGGGCAATGATGCCATGAAACACACAGATTGAAACTTAAAAAAAGAAGAGAAAATGATCAATGATTTGTTTAATTTTTTTTACTAGAGCGAGTACATGAGAGATGGGTTCCAATCCAAGGGGAACATAGTTGCAAATTAAAGGAAGAGATGTCAAAATAAAATAACCAATAATTTAATCTATACATTCAAATGTATCAATATGTTTTAATATCCACCTAATCCTTATAAATTTAAAATACTTCTTGAATTTATGTATCAAATAAATGAGCATTTATTTTTATGAGTTTTGAGTGTCTTACCAATTTACACCATTTTAGGGCTTTTATTTGTCCCAAAATTTACTTTCTCAACATCATCCTCATGAATTGATTTCCCTTATTCTTGTATTTCCACTATCAAACAATTTTTTCAAGGCAACTATAGTGTAGTAAAATGTATCCCTTACAATTTTACACTTAATTTGGGAATAAATAATAATAAAATGAGCTTAATTATTCCTTAATTTAATGTTGTAATATGTATTTTACATATTTGCATTAAGTTTAGGGCCCTATTAATTTAAATGAACTAAATTATGCCTTAATTTAATGTTGTAATATGTATTTTACATATTCACATTAAGTTTAGGGCCCTATTTATTAGAATGCACTTAATTGTGCCTTATTTTTGGTGTTGTAAGGTGTATCTTTACACTTTCACACTAATCTAGGGCTTGATTAATTAATTGAGGTTTATTTACCTTAATTAGCCCCTTTAAAATTCAAATCCAAGCCTAATTAATTACAATTTCTGAAGGGTAAAACCCAACATTCATAAATGCAATTACACAACACTTAACCTTGAAAAATGTGTGTCCTAGGTATGTGACCTAGGATCCATTCACCCAAGGGAAAATGGGTCCTCACTTAGGCCTAGGACCTAAATTTCAAATATGTTTTTGGCAGTATTTTAACATTTTTAAATCCATAATTCAATATCATCTTGTGATATTTTAATTTTGGGATATTAAGGTAACTTACATATAAATATAAGGTTATTTCACTTAGTTTCACTTAGATTTTCAAGTGTTCAATTTCTAAGGAAAATTTTATGATCAATATTATTGTCAAGAGAATTGAAGGGAAGATTTCTTCATTATTTGTTGTAGAATTGAAGATCCAAAAATTATGTCAAATTTGATAAAGATGGGCTCAAGTGAGTGGTATAGTAATGACTATTTTGTAGAAAATATGAGATCTCAACATTCTTGTCACCCTTGTGGCAATCAAGATTTGGATTTAAGAGTTGGTGGACCTACTAAGAGTCGGATTTGACCGTTTGTGGATTGTAGCTCCTCACATGTAGATTGTAGACCTTCAGGACTAAGGCAAAGGTTTAGAAGGCCGAGTTGGATTCCCTTTTGTCCTATTCACTTACTGGATCACACCAAAAAGATAATTCTAGAAATTTGTGAAAATGATAGAGATTCAAATGGGAATAGATGCAATGGATCTTTCTTAAGGAAATATGAAAAATATTCAAAAAAATTCAATTACCTTTATGAAACCTTGGAACTTGACATGAAATCTATTAGGTCTTCAAAGCAGTAGTATCCTGGGTCTGCAATGGGACAACAAAAGGTTGCAATCCATGATGGGGCTCCCATCAATCCAAGACTATCATCTCTTTAGTAGAATCAAAGTTTCAAGGATTAAGAGGTGCATTCTGGGAAAAAGGATAAAGGATACCTCTATGCTAAGCCTCCTTTGTGTAAGAAACAAGATTTTGTACCAAATGATCACAAGGATGAAGTTCAAAGTGTGTGGCATCAGAGGATTCAAAAGTATTTGCAAGATAAATGAAAGGAGGGAAACCAATCTAAAAAAGGAAAGGCTTCGACTAACCAAAATGCTCAGAAGGATTGCATGCTGACTCCTACTCTTCATAGTCTCCAAAATAAAAGAAAAAAGGGTCTAAGAGAAGAAGAAACAAGAAGCGAACAAGAAAAAGATTGAGTAAGCAGGTTTGGAGGTGCAAAGAAAACCCTCAAGATCATGCCAATTTGCATGCAAATGGAGGAGAAAATGAAAAAGATCAATAGACATTATCAACAACTTAAAAGGATTTTGTGCAAATCACATTTTTTGAAGATCTGTTGCAGCCTCAAATCATTGATGTTAGAGGGAAGGCTTTGATTTCTAAGTTTTTAAACTTAACACCTCCTTTAGGAAAGTTAAGGGATTTGTTTTTTGTAGAATGGGAGGGAGTTAAAAAAAAATTATCTAGACCAATCAAAGGGAATCTTTGTGGTGTTATTTCACACTAAGTAGTAGAGGGATGTGGTGTATACAGTAAAATCATGGATTTTTGAAGGTTCAAGACTATGTATGTAGCCATGGATCCCCAATTTTAAGGCTGTAGATTTTTTGCCTAGACTTGCTCCTTTTTTGGTCTAGTTCCATGGTTTACCATTAGAATATAGCGAGTTGATTTTTTTAGAAATAATAGCAAACCATATTGGGATATTCTTAAGGCATGATCATTCTTTTTTTAGGAATCCCTCAAAGCCAATTAGAATGTGTTTATTGTTTGACATATCAAAAGACTTTCCATCCCATATTCAATTGATCTATAAATTTGGTAAATGGTATCAGAATATTCTAGTGGAAACCCCATAAAATGTTTGTGTAAATTGCCACATGTTAGGGCATAAGGCTGCAAGCTACTAGGAAAGGGAGGGCTATGAAACCGAGGAAGGTGGGAATAGTAATAAGGACCTATCTTTTACAAACCCTACAAAATTTAATGTCAAGTAATCACTGCCAGAGACAAAAGAGAAAAATTCTAAGCTCTATGATGACGAGTCATCTACAAACCCTACAAGTTTTCATGGTTTTCATGTAACGACCCGTCGCACAACCCTAAAGGAATGAATAAAAACACAACAATTTTTTTTTAAAAGAACATAATAATTGTACTTAAGTATTCCAACATAACAATGTTCTAAGTTGCACAACTAAATCCCTTGGGGTACACGAGGTGACATTACAAAACTAACCCATAATAAAGATAATAGATTAAACATTATATATATAATTACGTAAAACTGATCATCATGACATTAATTAAAATGTTCATTCATGATATCAAGAAAAATGTGAATATACCAAATAAAACCATACATACATATGACAATAATGAAATTATAAAGATATAAAGTATATATATTTTGACAGATACAACACAACTTAACTACAACACAACTTAACAATGTTTACAAATGGTAGTACAAGAATGATTACATGGTATGATAGTATAATACATCCATTTGAAAATACATCTCAATAATTACATAAACAAATTACATCATAATCTTCCCAACATATGTGAGAGAGATACATCAATAAATGAAATACATCAGTAGTACAAATACACATTTGGAGAATATGAATTATTGATCAACATCTACCAAAACCCTGCAATGAAAGATTTAACTACATCCAAAGGGAACCTAATGGGGTGCGAAGCACGTTCCACCCAACCACCCTCATGTTGGGAGTAAACAAGGAAGGATCCCCGACTAAGAACATCTAACAATAACACAAGAATAACTCCATACCAGATAACATAATATCAAAAGACCCCATAGAAAACTAAACAACAATCATTCACCAACAGACATAACAATAGACCACTTCGAAACATAACAATAAATCACTTTCCAAATAATACAACAATAAATCATGAAACATGTCATCAATAAATCTCAAGTCATAATATCCATAAACTACTTCCAGAGGACTTCTATAAAAACAACTCAAATGGAATGCTAGAGGAGAGTGTCATCGCATGGCTTCACATGGATTATCCAGACAACCTATCACAAGATGTTGCCTCCATCTATACATGGATTATCCAGACAACCTAGTTCAAGGTGCCACCTCCATCTATGGTTCTCCTGATAGCCTATCTCAAGGCACCACTCCATAGGGTTACTCATGCGGAATCGTTAACCTCTCATGGAGACAAGGCAACGATCTTGCCAACCATGGCCTTCTTGGTCCCCTTTAGTCTTTGATAGTACAAATAGGTAGATGAGGCATCATATATCTTGTTTAATGTTTAACCACCCACCCATGATTAATTACTTAGGTTATCATTGATTACTCTAACTCTACATGGGTTACCCTAACAACCCCTTTTTGCGCCGACCCCCACTTAGAGCCACCCTCTCTAGACACTCAAACACAAATATCCAACACAAAAGGAATTTATCAACAAGAAATACTGAACCGATCAAATGGATCCTCCGTGAGGCATAACCATCTCACTAAAACATATGAAACACATCCACGGTCAAAACATAGGCCAAGCATCAAAATACAAGATCACAATTACACATCAGTTTCCCCACCTTTGGAAGTCCTAAACAACAACTTAAGTTCCTATAACAAGATAAGCTATCTCTAGGGTTTTCTCGCAAGACATAAACCCCAAATAAGAGAAAGTCACAACTGATTAAATGAATAATCTAGAGAGAAAACCATTACATAAATCAATGCCATAAAACTCATTTTAATAAAGAACAAATTTCACCAATTAAGTAAATCAATCACTTGAGAAAATTTGATTCAATTCAAAACACATAGTTTCTCTAATTTTCACAATTACACTATAACATTGCAACATACAAAATTATATAATTAATCATATTCTCAGCATATAAAATCCCTTGATATATATATATATATAATTTTAATACGTATATGTATATATATACATATATATATTAAATCACATTATGAAAATTAACAACAATATATATAAATATATATATATATATATATATATATATAAATATATATATATATATATAAAATCACATTATAAAAATTAACAACATTATATATATATATAAGCCCAAAATGCATAAAGTCCAAACCTCTCACACACGCCACCCACGCGGCTAGTGGTAGTATGTACCTCCCCATGGGGAGGCCGCAGCCCACATGGCTATGCCCACATACCACGGGGTAGTGGGAGGTGGTACGGCTTCGACCGACCACTTCCCCCCCCCACAATTAAACTTATTTTTTAAATTTTTTTCCTTTAAATTTTTTTTTTTAATTTATATCTTGGTTTCTTTGCACAAAAATACGAATTCAAATTATATTTTAATATGATTATTTTATTATATTCAACAAAACACAAAACCCAAAGTATACTAATATTTTAATCATTCTAAATTTGAAGTATACAGACTCTGCGACCATATATATATATAATCAAAAAACAACAACATATAATATATATATATATATATATTTATATATATTTATTTCTGTATATATATATTTATCCACTAGTTACAAATAAATGATATGAATAAACTGTTATATTTATAGACTGAATATAATTTTGGACATTCAAATTCAATCCAACAATAAAATGATTTTTTTTCTTTTCAAAACAATAATTTCACAACTAAATTTTATTGAAGAACTTCAGAATATTTTACTATAGTTTCCTACAGAAGATTCAAGGGTTTAATACAAACAACTTTTCAATCACAGATCCTCTTTCAAAAATAGAGAAATTAATTTTCAAAACATGGCAAACAAGATTTTATTCACAGAATATTAAATCTAAAGAAATAATAAATTAAAAGAACCTAGAGTCCTTCGTTCAAAGTAGATTCCCCTTTGCAACTTTTTCTCAATTTCTTGCCTTCAGCTCCCTTCTGAACCAATCCTTTCTTCAAAACAATTCTTTTACCTAGAAACCCAAAGAACTATTTTTCTTTTCTTTTATAGACCAAAAACCAAAGAAACCCCTATGTGTAAAAGCCCCCTCACAATAAAAATAAATAAATCTCATCATCTTTTTCCTCAAAAATCTTCTCCATTCATTGGTCTTTTTCATGCTTTTAAAAGCACACACACTTATCTCACAATTTTAACTAAAAATTAATTATTTTCTCAAGATATTCTCTACAGACTTTTCTAATTTAATATCAGGAAAAAGATAATAAATAATTATCATCATCATTATTAATTTAAATTAATTACTTACACTTTTGATTAATCAAATAAATTTTTAATTTACAATATATTTAAAACTCAACATTTAACTAACTTACAATTAATTAAAGCAACAAGAAAACATTAATTAATCTTATGAAATAGAGATTAATTAAATAACCACTAACCATAAATAAAATAATTAATCAACAATCAAACAGTACAAGGACAAGGACAAAACCTAAATCATGACACAACAAAACTCGCATGGGATGATGGACTTGGGATGAGGACACTTCCTTATCAACTCCCTTTTTCAACATTGTACGTGTTAGGTTAATTTAATGCTCACCCTATCTTGTCAAAACAGGTGGAATCGAGACTTTATTCCTACAATTCCTACATACCAATAAATGTCAAGTAACATATATATATATATATATATATATATATATATATATATATATATATATATATATATATATATATATATATATATATATATATATATAATCAAAAACATCATATCGTGAGAAGGAATTGGAGTGTAGCAGGGCACTTGTAAACGAGTGGTGATACACTGTCCTTGCACGAAAGCTATACTAACAAATACAACATTAGATATAAAGTAACATTGCTAAATTAACTGATCACATCATAAAATAATTACTATACCACCGCATCACAATGTATTACTGAAATCAAATTAAACATCACCAAACCAAATGTAATCATAATGTCATATCATAATATCCATGTCCTCAAATGAAGTAGCATAAACATCAAGCAGTCTAAACTATCCAATCCGCCAATCTAAACAATAACAGTAACCATCATAGTCTCAAAATACCAAGCAAAAGCATAGAAGTATCAAGTCCAAACAACAACAGGAGGGGTATTACAGTTCAGTCACTTTTAGAGTTAGAAGAGCTTATTTCCAAGAAAGATAAAAGTGAGCCAAGACCAAAGACTAAAATGGAGATGGTAGAACTCATGGTAAGCCTAAGAGGAATATCTCACTTTCTTTACAAATTGGGAACAAGAAAGATTTTTTGGTGTGGTTGTATAGGGGGTACTCCCTCCATTTATATTCACCTAAATTTCCTCAAGTTTTAGAGAATCATATGGATTATATAGTTTTCAAGTTAATGTTTAAAGGTTGTCTACTTTCCCTTGGAGTTCTTGCAAATGGGTGTAGGAGATATAAGGTTTGTACTCGCTCTCTTTTGCTTGATATGCCTACTTCTCAAGTAGGTACGACTAACCTAGAAATGCAAAATGCTAATCAATCGAGAGGTAGAAATGAGTTGGAAGTATTAGCTGATCAATTTCTAGTATTAGGAAGTTCAATTTTTTTTTGAGTTAGTAGATGATATTGCAGTAGAGGATGGTTGGGGGAACCAATAATGGGTACAATAAGTAAGGAAATAGTGGAAAGAATACATGAGGAAAATTTGGATGAAGAAGTATTATTGGAAGGAAGAAGAAGGACAAATCAAGGTTCTCCTAAAAATTAGAGAAACATTCTTGTATAGGGGATAAAGGGGCTCAAATGCTGGATTTGAAAGATTTAGAAGAGATCAAACAAGATCTTCATATAATGTCAGAGCAAAAAAAAGCAAGAACTCATTTAATGGAATAGGAAAAGGCATATTTTGATTTCTCAACTCCCCTATCCATATCTCAAATTCCATATCAATCAATTGTGAAGAAATCTCCAGGTAAAAGGGGGAGGAAGTCAAATTTGACAAAACATGAGGAGGAAATTGAATCAAGAGTTCAAAAATTATATTTGAATCTATCCCCAATTTTGTAAATAAATGTCCAAGGAGAGCAACTCTCCTCGAGTGCAATGAAGGTTTTATCATGGAATTTTAGAGGAATTAATGCATCTGACAAGCGGGCTTCTATCAAGCATCAAATAGATGCGCTTGTGGAGTTGATATTGTTTTATTGCAAGAAACAAAGTTATATGGGGAATCATATGAAGCTACTATACAAAAATGGGTGATGTGGACCTCCTCTCATTTTCCAGCACAAGGAGCTTATGGGGCACTTGTAAGACTATGGAACCCCAAATTAGTCTAGGTTAAGGCAACGAGAAATGAGACTAACTAGAAGTTATTGGAGGTATCCAAATATAATCTGAATTTCTACATTTTAAATATTTATGGGCCTACAACTGTATGATTAATAAAAAGTATCTCTAGGAAGAGCTAATGTGAATCTTAGTTGGTTTAGGGGATGTAAAGATTGTTTTTGGTGGGGATTTTAATGCAATAGCTAAGCTTCAAGAAAAATTTGGGGGGATTTTTCCACCCCTCAAAGTGATCAAGTATTTTCTTCCTTCATCCTCTCTAATGCCTTAAGAGATACTGTGCCACTTAAAGGGAAATATACCTTGACTAATTAGAGAAAAGGTCCTTTTCATATTATAAAAAGGCTAGATAGATTCTTAGTGTCCCCAAATTGGTTGTTGGGAAAATATGGTTTTGCACCATCGAAAAATGGACCTTTACCATTTCATGGTCTTTTAGGTCTTGTTTCATAGTGTTCAAGCTATGTTGCTTTAATTTTATGATGTACCTTGGCTTGAACATGCTTATTTTAGCACTAAAATTCAAAGAATGATGTCTTGTGAAGGTGTTGTGAATTTTTGTAAGACATTTCTACATTATTCTAGACTCTATTTAATGAAATTCACCTAAAAACCACCTTTTCACTCATCAAAAAGTCCTATTTTTAAATGTTGTAAAGTCTTGTAACAAGATTTCATGCTTTTCTAGGCATATTTTTACTATTTACACCCTTCTCATGCTTTATTTTTTCTTTTTATGCTCTCATATGCTTATATTAAGTGTATTTTTTAGTCCTATCCAAAAAAATAACATTAAACATGACTTAATTATTGACACTTGGTTTTGGGTCCCAGGTGGGACTCAAAACCAAGGGTGGCAAATGAGTCCCCCTTGGCCCTAAATTCAAAATATTTTGAAATTTCTTTTGGTATTTTACTCAAATTCACTTCATGTTGGTTTGTGATGAGGTATGAATGGATAGTAAGACACAATATTTGTATAAATATGTGATTCTAATCTCACTTTACATCTCCCATTCACTCCTCATTAAAGTATTTAATATCCTAACATATTCAAGCAATCTTCAAGTACTCAAGCATCTTGCATCATCAACTCATGCACTTTCAAGCAACCATTGACATCACTTCAGATTTGTATATTCAAGGATGTGGTAGGTTTGTAATAATTTCATGTTATTCATTTATCACTTCCTTTGCATTTCATTCATTTCTATTGGGTTTGATTACCAAAGTGGGGTTTGACCAAGGAAAACCCCTATTCACTAACCCCCCAACGTTTATCCCCTTTGCATGTGTCTTTTCAACCTTTGTTTTGTAGATTTGATAGGTTTAAAGGTGTTGAAAAGTGGATTTCAAGTCAACTAGGCTCTTCAAATCAATTCATCATCTATTCAAGCAATTTGAGTTACTTTCAACCTATTTTCTATAGAATTGACCCTGACAACCATACATTCAGTCATTACCAGATCTGGAGTAGTAGTATTGATCTCTGAATTTTTAGAAATCTTGGGGTGGAATAATTCATCACCCTTGATGAATGAGTCCCACCTAAAATCTAAAAATCTGCATTTTGTCAGAAATCAACTCTCGATTGTCAGAAATTAGTTCCTGACACTTTTTCAACAATAGGAGGATTGATTCGCCACCCTTGGCGAATGAATCCCACTCTGAAAAAAAAAAAAATCATCAGCATTCTGGACATTCCAGAAAGCTCACACATCATCCAAATGCACTCAAATTTGACCCTATACCTTTTTTTCTGCATATTTCTTTCAATTTCTTCATCTTTCATAGTAGTTTTCATATCATAGTGTGTTTTCAAACATAGCATAAATTGCATCTTTGCATTCATTCTAGATCATTTTAATCAATCAATTTCACTTATATTAGTTCATTTACATCATATTACATTGTATACTTCCTAATTTGAATGTAACATAAGCATTTTAGGATCTAATCTCTCTCCTTTTGGGTGAAAAACCCTATAAGAGTTAGAGAGTCCATTGGGTCCTAAAATCTACGTTTCATTTTGGTGAACCCAACTCTTGAGCATTTTTAAACTTTTGATTGCATTCATATCTTGCATCCTAGTTTACATTTGCATTAAAATTCAATTAGGGCATTGGATTGGTTATTGCATTCTAAGATCTTTCATTTTGCATTAGTGAAAAACTCATTTATTTTTTATTCTTGCATTCAAATTCATTGAAAAAACTGAAATTATACATTTTGTGCCTATTTTTGCATTCTAAAAATCATTTAATTCATTCTTAAAATTCTAAAAAATACAAAAAATTACATCCTGGGACTCATTCACCACCCAGGGTGAATCAATCGCTCTACATATTTTGACATTAATTTTGCACTATTTTTAGCATTTTTCTGCATTTCTATTTCCTATATTCATATCTCTATTACAATTAGCAGATCTTCTATTATTTTCATTTAAATTCTTAGAATATATTTCATTTCCATACAACCTTCCTTTGTGGTACTTGCATGAGTGTTTGGTGCCCTATTGATAATACTTTAGTGAGAAGAAGCTCTAGACTCATGGCATCCAATGATAGTACTTTCATTGTGGACCTTGGGATCTCATGAGCTCCTACTCCTAGTATGGACAATGGTGCATTAGGCCCTAACAATACCACTTCCATTCCTTCCCCTTTCCATCCTATGCATGTTCACAATCAAAACAAGTCTCTCCCATAAGAAATGGTTATTAACATTCATGAGGATTTTGCACATTTACAACAAGAATTGTAACTTGAAAACATTTCCACCACTGCTATACCTACTTTTAAGAACCTTCATCACTTAATTGAAAGTGATGATGGCTTGCAAGTGCTAAAACAAATAGCTGAGATTTACAATAAACATTCCTGTCACCCAAGGAACATCTCAAGTTCCTCCTCCTTCAACTATAGCTTCCATACCAACTTACACCAATCCACAAGTCCATACAACTTTACATCAATCCAATTATGTTGCTACTTCTTTCTCAATTTCCACTAGCATTCCTACTCCTTTTGTGGAATCACAACCTCCCTCCACCACTTTCACACCCCTCACTATTACTTCCACTTCTCCTAACATCACCTACACTCCATCCCCATTTTCCCTTCCACCTCAACCCATTATCCTAATCCCTTTATGACACAAATCCTTAACACTGTTTCATCCATGCAACACCAACTTGCCACCATTAGTCAATCTCAAACTACTCCACCCACATATCTTGTTCATAGCAGCCCTTGATCATTAGAAATCTTATGTACCTCAGTGCCACAAGGGATAGAAATGCTATGGTTTGAGAAATATGGAGGAAAAGGAGATCTTATCAACCATGTCAATGCTTTTACTACCTTGTGTCGTGATTTTTCCCTTGATGATAAAATTTTAGCAAAAAAATTTCCAAGGACCTTGAAAGATACTACCTTAGAATGATTTTCCAACTTTCCTAATCATTCCATCTATTCATTTAATGATTTGGAAGAATTTTTCATTAATCACTTTCAAGTGCACATGAAACCTAAAAAGAAAATGGTTGACCTTATGTGGTGTACACAAAACCCTGACAGAAAAGTAACTGATTTCATCTCTTGTTACCAGTCCTTGTACGCTCAAGTTGATGTCCAAATTTCAGATGCACATCTACAAAATATGTTTATTGAGAATTTTCACACTAACCTTCAAGATAAGCTTACGATGATGAAATTTTCTTAATTCATGGATTTTTGTACAACCTTATGTGAGTATCAAAATTTAGTTTCAAGTCATGAGTCAAAATCCACTTCTAGCTGAATTTACAAAAATGAAAACAACAATCAACACCAAAACAACACACAAAAATTTATGCAAACCTAACTGAGGTTTCTTAAAATTTAGTTCACCTCCTCCACCCCAACCACAACCAACTTCACAAGTTCATAATCCAATGGCCGCCTCTAAGACATTCATGCCTTATCATTATGGTGATCCAAACAGACATTTCACTCCTTTACTTGACACCCTCCATCAGACAATGAACCAACTCATCCAAAAACACATGCTTGCCTTACCACCTATTCAACCACTTGATCCTAATCAACCCCTACCTCCTACCTTCAAGTTGAATGCTTATTGTCATTATCATGATCAAAATGGCCATGACACCGAACATTGCAAACATCTTAAACATCTAGTTCAAGACCTCATTGATTTGGGTGAATTGACCATTATGGGTGTTAATGATCAACGCAATAAGTCAATTGCACCCCTTAACCAAAATCTCCAAATCTTCACCAACCCTATACCTAAAAACACTACCTCATTCATCAAGGATAGCGAACCTTCAAAGTTTGATGTATTGACTGTTGATACACACAACGAACAACCTAATACATCTCCTCCTACTCCCCAAGCTAGTCTTATGGATAAACTTGTCACCACGATAGGAATTATCCCTCACAAGGGCCAAACCATTCAATATTTTGATAATACCTTTTCTGCTAAAGACATACTACCAAAGCTTCCTGATGGTCCTCTCTACACAGCTGATAGAATCTATGATAAACCTACTAATGGGATATTAATAGATCCCACTTGTGGTGAGAATGTGATCACAGAAGAATTTCTATTATTACATGGTCTATATCAAGATAATTATAATCCACTGATTGCATTGATTAAAACACATCATGGTTTTGCATGCCCTATGATTGGATCGATTGTGCTACCTTTATAGATAGGACCTAAGACTTTGGAGGTAGCTTTTTCTATTATTCCACAATCTAACCAATTTCATTTGTAGCTAGGCCTTCCTTGGATTTGCTTAATGAAAGCGGTCCCATTAGTCATTCACAAGTGCTTAAAGTTTCTGCATGGTAATGAGTTATTCACCATACGCCATAGTAGCTTTAATCCTTTATCTTCCAAAGGTAAATTTTCATTAGAAGCCTTTTGTCCTACACCAATCGAACCTATCACTCCTTGAAAGGACTTCTTTTACATTGCTTATCAAAAGTTTAAAGCTAAAAATATTGTTGAATTATCTCTTCATAACACATCTCCGTCCACCTCCACTCATCCTATCCTCAATGAAACCATGATTACACCTGAATCTGATATTGAAAAAACCATCACACCCTCTGAACAATCTTCCTATCCATCATCTAAATGACCAAGAGACCAAGAAATAACTCCTGCCTCACTCCCTCATACCAAACAAGTAAAATAGAAAGTGGTTGATCCTTCCTCTTTGGTTTCTCTTGCTCTTCCCCTTTTGAAAGTATAAAAACCTATACCGACTCAATCCTCTCTTACACCTCAACAACTCCACAATAGAATTAATTGGAACTGTGCTGCTCAGGAATGTCAACGTCATCATTGTCTCCTTGCTCATACAAAAACCAATCATGACAATCAATATTTACCCTTGATAGAAGCAATAAATGACCATCCTCCCTGTCCAGACTAACCACATGAGATTTCAACCCAACAATTGCAGCAAAATGAACCCATCTAGCCCACACTCTTGATACATCGATCCTTAGAAATCACCCTTTGTCCTCCTATCGTTATTAATCTTGATGATGACAATGGAGATGTGATGATTGCTAACATAGATGAAACAATAAACAATGAATTGAACTCTTTATTTTCATCTACAATGAGCTTAAATGATAAATTCTCTCCACCAAGTGAAGAACCTAGTACAACCACTATTTCATCACTTGTGATTCCTCCTTTCGATAGTCAATCACCTTCGCATTCTATTGAACATGATTGGGAGGTGGATGACTTAATGGATGACTTGCATTTTCCTACTTAGTCTTTTCTTCACATTCATTTTCCTTTTTCTCTTCATTTGTGTATCATATTCCCCCATATCATGTGTTTGATGTTTCCTTCTCTTTGTACACTTCTATGTGTATCTTTATTCTTCTATTTTTCGCTCCTTTTACTTTTTAATTGTGTTTTTTGTTATCCTTTGGGGATGACACAAAGCATAGAGATGCCCTAAGTCTCTTCCATGTTGACCCAAATGGTCCTTTTATTTTCATTTTGTTTTTGTGTTTTCCTTTTGGGGATGATGCAAAGCATTGAGACACCTTTTGTCTCTTCCATGTTGACCCAAAAAACTCCTTCCTTTTTCTTTTCCTTTTTACCTTTGTCTTTTCTTGTGTTTTTCCTTTTTGGGATGATGCAAGGCATTGAGACCAAAATGTCTCCTTCATGTTGACCCAAAAGCTTTTTCACTTTTCTTTTTTGTCATTTTTCTTGTGTTTTCCTTTTGAGGATGATCCAAAGCATCGAGACCAAAATGTCTCTTCCATGTTGACTCAAAATGGAGTTTTTTTTTTCCTTTACTTTTTCTCCCTTTGTGTCATTCTTCCAGTTCTATGTTCTTTGTGGAATGATGATAGTTTCAGACTCTTTCATACAAACATACATTGCATCAATGAAGATACTAACCCCAAATCCATAGATCCCTTATGTGTTTTGTGTGCTTTCTTTTCTAGGGGGAAACTCCCTTCTTTCTTTGCTTTTCCTTTCTCCTTGACATGACACAACTTAACTTTTAAACATATGACTTGGCATAGAGCTTTCCAAGTTGGATCTTGTGTCTTGGGTAGGTGCATGAAGTTGGGTAGAAATTTCATGGCCACTTTATAAAAAAGTTTCAAAATGCTATAATGTGAGTGTGTTATAACATGCTCACATTATAGCAAGTTAAAAGCAAAAAAATAAAATTAAGTCTTCATTTTCACTTCGACTATTTCCTTCTTCTACCCATGTCCAAAACCCCCAACTTTCGTGCTCACATTCTAGGAGGAGGTATTGGGCACAAATGTTCAACAAAGTTTATGTTTCTTTGCAAGGATGGTGCCATGATGATGAAGAGGTGGGAGAGGTAAGTATTGTTAGTTGTTTGTTTTGAATTTCTTAGTTTTAGGTTAATTTTGTTAGTTTTAGGTTAAATTTGATATATAAATTTTTGAATTTGTAAGAGATGCAAATGAGCCTGCAAACCCACAAAATCCTCAAGAAGAAGAGCAACCAAATTCTAAAGAAAAAAATCCTCAACAAGAAAATCAACCTCAACAATAACCTCCTCCACCAATCCCTCAACACCCTCTTGGCACTCAACAAAATTTAATGAGCGAGATTAAGAAGAAAAATAGATTGAGGATTTTATTAGTAGGTTGAGTGATCCAAATGGTTCAACCACAGAAAGAACGACCCTCACAAATTCATTGAAAGATATGTTAAAATATGTAGATTCAATTAGCAAACAAATAACTGGATGGAAAGATAGGAGGTAGGTAGCTAGGGCATATTATGTAGATAAACTATCATATAAACAAATAAAGGATTTAAAAAATACAAAAGGTGGTTTGTGCTCATTATTCACTGACCCACGCACAAATCAAAATCTTAGCCTCAATGCGAAGAGGTTTCCTATTCATTGGTGCCACCACTAAGAGATTAGGAACCATGTTTATGATAGGTGGTGCATGGTCTTTGATGACCGACCATGGAACAATTGTGAAGTCCCCCAGTATTTTCTTAGGAAACTATACAGTGAGTTCATATTGAACAAAATACCAAATTATTTTTATATGAGGGACTTCAAGGGGAGAGGTGGGGGGTTAGCTCAAGATAGGCCTAGTGCACAGTTGGATCCTACGTGGTAAGGGAGATGACCTCTCTCTAGGCCGCCTCGTGAGCACGTTGTTATGATTTTAGTCATGAAGGAGAGCGCAAAGGTAGAGACATTGTAGGCGATCAACACTTTGACCCAGAGTGTCATCTATCATACTAGACCTATTCTATAGCACCATCTAGGGGAGTCTTCAAGTGGTGGCCTTCGAACCCATGTGTGTCAATCTTGCAAGGTGACTTGATCATCTGACCCCACCTGCACTCAAGAGGCTATTGCGAAGGATCCTTATGTAGCTACGGAGATGGAGAGGGCGGCTGAAATTTTGCATGATACGTCTGGAATTGATACTTGGGTAAAAGTTAGCATTTTCATTGAATTTAATTTATTAAATTTTGATTTTGAAGTGCAAGATTAACTAATTTAGTTTTATTATTTTAATAAAATTTTAGGGTCGTAGTGTTGAGACTGGATACACTGGCCCTCTGCCTACTTATTTATGTAGTACAACTATCGGCAGGGTATGTAACTAGTAAACAATTATAAATTTATTACATGTTAATAGCATTGTTTTACAAATGGTATTTTAATATGTGATTTTGGATGTTGAACAAGGTTATATTGGAGGTTTCGAGGGAACACCTCCTAGTTCCAGTGGATTTACTCAAACCTTCATGTAGGTAATAGAATAAAGAGTTTAACTAATGAATTGTACTTAATAGATTTGTGTAGTTTATATTCATATCGTTGGTTACGTTGCATTGCACATCATTCAAACTCAAAGCATTACTTCACATTCCATAACTAATAACTAGATGTTGATACATGAAAAAATATCAACTACAATATAGTTGTTTAGAAAGTCAACATAAGCAGTGATGCAATTTCTTCACATGTAGGAATGTGCTTACAAAGGTGCACTTGCATGACAAACTATGGATGCTTGGAAAAAATCTATGAAACCATAATAGTAAGCAATAACATAGAAAAGGTAGTTAGTAGTTTTAAAAAATGCCTTGAAGAAATGTGGTCTCATGGTGATGGAATTCCATTCCATCACCATGAGACCACATTTCTTTGAGGCATTTCTTCAAAATTATCACCACCTTTTCTATGATACCACATTTTTCATACATGTGCACCAAAACATTTTATCAAACTACTCATGCTTCCTTGTTGCTATGGCTAAAGCCTAAAATAGGTGCTTTCCAACAAACTATGGATGCTTGGAAAAATATCTATCAAAGCATATTAATATAACAATCTAATCCTTTGAACTAAATATAAAAGAAACCAATAAAATTGGTTGCATAACAAAATTGGCTACATAAGTTTTCTAGAAAATAAATTTTATGGGGAATAGGCTTACATTTGAACCATCTCAATTCACTTGTGCTAGTAAATTGATACAACTGAGCAATTAAACTCTAACTTATGATAATCCAAGTCAAAAAAAGTATCACAAAACTAAATATAATATATTCTAAATAGAAATATCTCCAATCCTAGTTTTCACCCTCTGCACATATACATTAGCATTTGTCTCTTCATTTGGCTTGGTCAAGTAGTTTCTTCCATTTTTAGAGGAGACACTCATTATACCTTAGAAAGGGTTCTTCATTATCAAACTACTTGTGCTTCCTTGCTGCTATGGCTAAAAGCCTAAAATAGGTGCTTTCCAACAAACTATGGATGCTTGGAAAAATATCTATCAAAGCATAATAGTAAGCAATAATATTGGTCATAGAGAAGGAAATGAAATTTTAAAAAAATTTCTAAAAGAAATGCATTATTATGGTGATGGAATTTCATGACGTTCATTTGTTTGCAATGGTATTCCATCACCACGAGACCCCATTTATTTTGAGGCATTTTTTCAAATAGTTCATTGCCTTCTCTATGCCAGCACAATTATCGTACATGTCTACAAAAGCATTTAATCAAATGATTCAATGGCTTGTTGCTATGGGTAAAATCTTAAAAATACATCCTTTTGAACAAGATATGGATAGGGAAAATAGTAAGCATAATAATAAAAAATATATAGTTTAATAAGTACTCAATTTTTTTTTCATTAGATCTCATACACTATAAGTCATGATCTGTCCATCGCTATTGTAACTTTTTTGTGATTAAATATTTTTTTGTTTTATTTTCAGATGTTGGTTGTGGAAACACCTCCAAATGTTATGAGGGAAATGGATATCATTGTTTCATTTTCTATACAATCCTCGATGGCTCTGACAGGGGAGGTATGAAGCAAATTACTAAATTTCAATTTACATTCATTGTTATAGATGTTAGTTCGAGTGTAAAATCAAACCAAATTATTGATTTGTAGTCTAATTTCTATTGGGTGGTTTATACAGGGCTTGAGCACACCTCAACATTAGCGTGCAAATATTTCCCTCGAGGAGAGTGTTCATGAGATGGTCGTAAGTGATTTTTTTTTTAATATATCATTTTTTATAATGTAATTTCTATATATTAATGTCTTTACTTCTTATTGTAACAATTAAAACTTCACCAAGAACTTAATAGTAGTAGGAGGAGTAGCAGGAGCACTCCTTGAGTGCAGTAGAAATGAGTGGCAGACCTATCACCATCTGATCGATGAGCAAAGGGAAAGAGTTTATTTCAAGAGCCTGGAGAGAAATGACTTTTGATTCCAGAGCCCTTTGTTGTATGCCTACATGTCAATTTTGTACATATTTTTAATTGGATATATTTGGCATTATATGCCTATATGGCATTCTTGTAAGTCTATATGGCTATTCAGTACCTATATTTTATACTTATATCATCATATATTGATGTATGCGTACATGGCTTTTTGGTTAATACAAATCTTTTTTATTGATGTTGTCCATATTTTCATGCTATAAATTCATGGTTCAATAGATATGAGTTACATGTATTGAAGTGTTTACTTTACATCGTACATGTATAGTTTGTGACTTATGTGTGTTCCAATGTATACTTTGAAACTTACACATTTTCATGCATATACCTTGTATTTGTGCATATAATTTGTCTTAAGTTGTGTATACTATGTATTCATGTGTATACTTCAAGGCATATGTGTTTGTGACTACTTTTTCTTCCCTTATTCACATGTACATGCTTGACTTATTCATGTGTATACTTATTAATTGGCTAGCTATGGCATTGATCATTGTTTTCCTTCATGGTTTGTCTTGAATAAATTAATTGATTGATGGAAAAAAACTTTATCTAAAAGAAAAAAAAACATTTTCAATTGGTATTCTATGAAATGATTGATAAAAATATTTCAATATTTTTAATTCTTTGATTGGAACAACTCAATTAAGCAAAGGATATTTATAAGACTTTTCCTTTTAGATTAGTAATGCATGGAAGTTTCAAAAAGTATCCTTGATATTACAAAAAGATATGTGTTTATACACTTCAATTGTGCACTCACCCTTTGGTTCTTTGAAAGAAAAATCTTCCTATTCCATGGTTACACTGCAGAGGTAAACCAAATTTTTTATTGTGGAGCTATATTAAGCTACCAATCTCAAGACCAATGTAACAATGATACAAAATAATGTTTGAGACTGCAAGAAGACATCAAAATGACTAGTGTACTAAAAAAAATCTTATGATTTATGAAGAATTCTAATAACTCTACTCAGTTGGCTTCTATTTTCAAAATCATAAAAATTGAACCCTAGCATCAATAGACTTTGTATATCAAGCTACCACAATTCAAATTTCAAAGATGAATATTTATCATGCATGTTTTAAATGACATTCAAGTTTATGGTGGTTTTGTTGTTTCTATGATGTTATGTGATATTGTAATCCTAATGCATGCTTCTAGGCTGCATATATATTTATATTTTTTTTTTACATGACTTTTGTACCAACGAACCCAAAACGAACCGAACCCCCCTCCAAAAAAATTTGGCCTAACCGGTGAACCAAACCCCCAAACCTGAACCCAAACCTCAAAACCTATTCCAAAACTCTTCATTCTTCTTGTTCAAACTTAATTGACCACCAAATTATGTTGCCTCTTCACTTTACCCACTTTTACTTCCTCAAACATCTTTTTTTCATTCAAAACCCCTGTTTTCCCAACTAGGGCATCATGTGATAAAATAATTTTGACCTCCCTTGTCCTTGTAGACCTTTTGAACACATCAAACTCCACAACCTCACCCTATTTCCAACCTATTCTAACTTATTTTCAAGCAATTTCTTCTTTTCACCTCTTCTAGCCTTGCTTTTAAGGGGCCTCAATTTTGAATTTTGAAAAGAGGCAGCATTAGTAATCTCTTCCAATGCCTTTACCAATTCTATTTTCTTATTCATACTCCCTATCATACTTACATCAGGCCCATATCACTGAGACACAGCTTGAACAATAGGTGGAATGGCTTATTTCAACATATTACACTTGAACCCTTATGGAATCAATCTAGTTGAACATAGCTCAGAGTGATTCCGCATGTTTGGGTGCAAAAGAGAACCATTCCTAGCATAAAAATACCTATTTGGACATGTTGGAATAGTTCCTTTGGTCACAAGAGTTTCAAAATGAAAGTTGCACCACATTGCAACTTTCCACTACTTGCATTTGAGACTTTTTCCATCAATTGAAAACTGGACACCACAGGAAAACTACTTTGAGATAACAAAAATTAAGAGAGGTTATTGTAGAGGGGTCCAACATAATCCCATAGGATTGGATGAGAATTTTCTAATCATCATGGTATCCGAGTAACAAAATGTTGAAGTTTGCAGCCATTTTGCACTTTGGACCCTTAAGGGATCGATCTGGTTGAACATAGCTCAGAGCAACTCTATGTGTTTGGGTGTGAAAGAGGACCATTCCTAGTGTAAAAATACCTATTCAAATGTGTTGGAAGAGTTCATTTGGTCACACGAGTTGTAAAACAAAATTTGCACCACTTTGTAACTTTCCACTACTTCCATTTGACACTTTTTCCATCAACTAATAATTGGGCACCATAGGAAAACCACTCGAAGATTAAAAAAAAAAAAAAACCAGGAGAGGTTATTGTAGAGGGGCCCAACATAATCCCATAGGATCAAACGAGAAGTTTCTAAGCATCACGGTATCCATGTAGTAACATGTTGAAGTTTACAACCATTTTACACTTTGGACCCTTAAGGGATCGATCTGGTTGAATGTAGCTCAGAGTGATTCCACATGTTTGGGTGTGAAAGAGGACCATGCCTAGTTTAAACATACCTATTCAGATGCATTGGAACAGTCTGTTTGGTCACACAAGTTGTAGAATGAAAGTTGCACCACTTTGAAACTTTCCACTGTTTGCATTTTGACACTTTTTCCATCAACAAAAAATTGGAAACCACAAGAAAACCATTCTGAGATAACTAAAAATAAGAGAGGTTATTGTAGATGGACCCAACACAATCCCATAGGTTTAGAAGAATATTTCGTAAGTGACATGGTATCCGAGTAATACCCTATCAAAGATGGTTACCCTTTTGCACTTTGGGATTTGATGTTTCATTGACATGTACAGTTCTATATAGGGTGATTGTGCTCTCTTTTGGATGGAATTTGTTGGGAAATAGACTTAACTTTGTTTTAGTTTTGGTTTGGTTGGATTTCAAGTGATTTTGTTCATTTTAGAATCCAATTATAGAGGGTCAATTTGTATACCCTATTTTAAGGGTTTTGAGTGCATTAAAATGTCATATTAAGCCTTTCACCCATTGTATGCTTCTCTAACTCGATGGAAAGGCTTACTTATGGTTATAAAACATGTGTGAATTTTTTTTTGCACAAGGGAGGAAAATAGAGGGTTTTTAGGTGATGCCCTACATGTCAAATGGTGCATTTTTAAAGTGGAAAATGGTGGTTTACTGCTAAAGTTTGGACCACATCATGAAACCCTTCAATCCAAGAACACTGTGAAAGTAGGTAGTAGAAGTAAAAACAAGATAACCTTATTTCCCCTCCTAAAGTTTGGACCACATCCATTACCTCCACATAAAACTCGACATCCTTGGTCTTCTTGGTTCCCATGCCTTGATATGGTTATGCAAATGAAAATGAAGAAAAGTAATCATCTCCTTCTCCACTAGTTGGAAGAATGCATGCTTAATGTTTTGATACATGGTATCAACTCTCTCTTCTACTCTCATGGTTGAATATTGAAATCCAGTATGGTGGGCCTCTAGAGTTCTAGTCATCTTTCTTCCTCTTCCACCAAATGTTGGCCTAATCCACACGTCTTCAAGCCTAATTGGCTTTGTTTTCGAAAGTTGAAGTTTCTCTTGAGTCACCAATGTAGCTCTCTCTTCCTTTTTAGACTCTTTCATTGCTACAAATCGTCTCTAGGATTTAAGCATCTATACCACATGGTTGATGTACTTTGAATCCTTTGCATCTAAAGAAAATTTCCTTTGCATAAATATTGCTAGGGAATTTCAATGTTGCCATTATAGTTGGTATTAAAGCTAGTACCTGCAACATGAAGAGTGATTCTAATTCCTCTTCTACTCTAGAGGTTTCATATCCTTGATCTGACTCTTCTAAATTATTAGAATCAAAATCACTAGCTTCCATATTCAAAACTTTCTAACCAACATATTCAATAAATTTATTTGGATCATCAGTAATAGTCTTCAAAATTGGCCGCTAGTACAAGTTCATTCTACTTTCATAATACTTTATAACCACGAAGTTCATCCATTCCTTGATGCCATCAAGTGAAGATTGAGGAATGGCATCAATGTGAAGTACATCCTACTTGAAGTCTTTGAAAGAAATAGCCATATCAAATTCCTTTTTCCCAATTCCTACTCTCTCAAGGTTAACAATCTCAATCTCACTAATAGTGATTACTAAGAAAGGTAATTCCACCAACTCTAACAAATAGTTTACCATAAGAACAATAAAAGCAAAGGATTTGAAAGGAACTCCATGAAAACCAAGCTCTCTAAATTGTACTTATCAAACTTTAGTTCAAAATCTTTTAGATGAGGTTGCTCCCATAGCTCTCTTATTCGCTTGAAAAATCCTTGAAACTTTGTATTGATTTTATTTTTCTTGTCCCTCTCTTGCTCTTCCTCAATTTCATCAAGATCATACATTGAACTTATTTCCCCTCCTAAAGTTTGGACCACATCCATTACCTCCACATAAAACTGGACATCCTTGGTCTTCTTGGTTTCCATGCTTTGATATGCTTATGCAAATGAAAATGAAGCAAAGTAATCATCTCCTTCTCCATTGGTTGGAAGAATGCATGATTAATGTTTTGATACATGATATCATCTCTCTCTTCTACTCTCATGGTTCAATACTGAAATCTATTATGGTGGGCCTCCAGAGTTCTAGTCATCTTTCTTCCTCTTCCACCAAATGTTGGCCTGATCCACACGTCTACCAACTTAATTGAATTTGTTTTTGAAAGCTGGATTGTGTAGAAGAACCCACACCTCACCCTCAATTTGTGATTGTTTGATGGTAAATTGGGAGTATAGTTGGTAAATGTTAGTATGTTGAATTATTTTTGTCTTGAATAAGGTCTAATAGACCAATCTTTTATGTACGTTGGGAATTAGTAGGTTAGGGTGGACAAATGTGAAAAAGCACTCTTGAATTAAATAATTGTTGATATTTCCATAAAGGAAAATTATGTGAAAAGTAGGTGGGATTGCATAGAAAGAGTCTAAAATTCATGTTATAAGAGTGTCTAAGTTGTCCTAGGCCTTTAGAATAATAAATTTGCATGATAAAGCTTATTAAGCAAAACCATTGTTAAATAATAGTATTTGAAGGCTTCATAAGAGTTTGGTAGTTCAAAGGTAGTTATGGGCATTGAAGGGAGATGATTCTCATTTTAAATTTATTAAAAACATCATTCAAGCCCAAATGGGGGGTCAATCAATAGTTTTTTGAAGATTGATGCTCTTCACAACACCTAAAACTATGGAATTTCAACATTTTTCTAAGTTTTTCAGTTTATTTTCTTTGTGTACGGCCCAATGCAGGCCTCCTATGAATATAAATTCATGAAAAACTATGGTGGAAGGTCTTAACCTAGATTTCAATCTATTTTGATACACCTTTAGTTTTTTTAGTGAAAGGAAAATCCATTTTTCTTTATTCAACCTGTATAGACCAACAGGGTCTGAGTTTACTTTAATTTTTCTGATGGAGCCCTTCCTCCTATTGTGGTGACTTATGGCTCAGAGGAAAGTCTTACAATGTGTTTTTTTTCAAGTTTCCTTATCTATTTTAATAATGGTAAGGTGTTTATAGGGTTGGTGATGTTGTTTTAGGCTGAGAATGTGAGATTTTGGCTTGAAATGGAGGAACCAAAGTGATGTTTATGAGATATACTAATTCTAAAGGTCAGGTGAAGGTTTATTATGTGTGTGAAGACCTTAAAAAACTTGTTTGATGCTTTGGTGAGGTTTGGAAGGCCTTGAAGTTGTGAGATGTTGAAAACCCTAGGTATTTGTTAGGAAATTGAGGGTTTTAATAAATTATGGCTTAAAGGTTGAGTTCTTGTCTAAAAACTATGGAATTGGGAGTTTTGTGACCTGTTTGATGACTTTCCAAGAGATTGTGGGGTAAGAAGAAGTTTAAAGAGAAGTTTTTTGTAAAACATGGCTAATTTTGTAGCCTTTTTGCAAGGCAGTTTGAAGGATCTCCAAGAAATTGCAAAGAAACCTTGTATGTCTAGCTTGGGAATGGTGTTGGGGATATGAGTAGATGCTATATTGATGATGATATGGTCCTTGAGAGGAATTCTCTAAAATTTAAGCCAAATTGTTGAGTTGGAAGCCTTTTTGTTGGTAGTTGTTCCAAGATGGTTGAATGAAATAACAAAGGTTGTTGATTTATTGAAATGTGATTTGTTTGAGTCTTCTCCACCTTGATTCTACATCACTGAAGTTTCTCTTGAGTCACTAGTGTATCTCTCTTTTCCTTTTCAGACTCTTTCATTGCTACAGATTGTCTTTGGCATTTAATCATTTGTACCACATGGTTGATGTGCTTTGAATCCTTGCATCTAAAGGAAATTTCATCAACATAAATACTACTACTCTTTGAAGGTTAACAATCTCAATCTCACTAATAGTACATTTACAACCATATTCAAAGATTTTCCTTCAAAAGGATACAAATTCAAATATTAACTTAAATAGCCTTCAAGAGGCTTTAAATATCCTTTTACAAATGTGTTATGACCTTATTCAATTGACAAACCTCAAAATACAAAACTAACTTAAAAGACTTTCGTGAACCAAATTTTCTCAATAACCTTGGTGCCCCTACACCAAATTTCATTATCTCAGTAAATGTCATTACAATGCCTTAGGTACTCTGTTCTCATAGATATTTTGCAATGTCACTCATACATTCAAGATTCTCTTATAATGTCTACATCATAGGTTCTCATTTAGAGGTTAACTTCAAATGAGAAACTTGAGATTCCCTCACAAAGCTTCACATGCTCTTTTATAATGGCTTCAAATTAGAATTGAGATTTTTCAAGATCATGAAAATAAGGATGTTGAATTGATTTTTTGGTTGAGATTCTCTTTGATGGCTCCAAAATCAGCATTTTCTGCAAGGAGAGACCAATCAATTTTTACTAGTTTAGTTATAGATACACAAAGTAAAAGAATAAAAAGAAATAACTTGTCCAAAATGGAAATGAAATGAAAATAGATGGAAGGAACTTATAGATAGGCATGGAAGTCTCTCAACTTAGTCACTCTTGGCCATACATCTTCACTAGGAGTTCCAAGATACCTATTGCACACAACACCTCTCATGAATAAAATATCTTGAAATTCGAGATGATCTTATAATTTCTACATCATAGGTGCTCATGATAAGGTTAACTTGAAATTCTCTCACCAAGCTTCACACAATTTTGTAATGGCTTATTTATTCATAATTGAGATTTTTCAAGATCATCAAAATAGGGATGCTGCATTGCTTTTTTTCCTGAGATTCTCTTAGATGGCTTATAAATCTACATTTTCTGCAAGAGGAAACCAATCAATGTTTACCAAGTTACTTATAGATACGCAAAGTAAAATAAGATGGTAGCATTGGAATCAAACAAATTAATGTGGATACAAATATAAATTAATAAGAACCATTGTGCATATACTTACAAATTAATCCAATGAACCATCTGGGTCTGCTCTACTCTTTATTGTGTCAAGTATTGCCTCATGGTTAGACTCACGGACCTTCCACAAGGTCTTGTTCAAAGGTCTACCCTCATATTTGGTCAAAAAAACATTAGATGCCACAACAAGGTTTGAGTAATGAAGAATCTTATGATGTGTGTCAAAGTCCTAAAACAACCAATGTTTAACACTCTTATGTGGGTACCTTCTAAGCCACATTCCAATAAAAACAACTGAGCCTATAGGGTATTCAATGTTTTCTCCATCTATAACTGGGCCTTCCAATTTATTTTTGACCTCAACACAATGACACAAGTAATAGTATGTTCACTCTTCGTTATCTTCATCTACAATAACTACATAAACATGCCCTACATTGATAAATGTGGCATATCTCTTCAAATTAGTCAACACTACAAATATAGTACAAAGTAAGATAACAATATGGAATTTCAAAAACTAAGCAAGTACATATATTACATGGTTGAACTAGATCTGATACATGGTCAAAGTTGATTGATGATTCCATCTGTGTTAGTTCCAATGCCGTTAGAGGGAAATACATGTGAAGTAGGCTAAGATAAATTTTCAACCATTTGTTAATCCACTCCCTTGACTCACAATCATTCCAGGCTTGCATTGTACATGAAGAAAAAAAGAATGCCATCTTACGTGTATCGATACACCATGAACCTGCATTTGAGCTAAGGAAAGAGTGTAGCTCACTCAATCTTATTAGTGTACAACAATCCTTATAAGGCTCAATGTTAGTATATCCATCAACCAAAAAATATATGAATTGAAGACGTACCTTCATTACTTGGACCCATTGAAGCATTACACCACTCGATGATTGATCTTGTATCTGTCAACTTTGCACTATATTTATACTTTAACTCTTCTCATGCTAGTTCTCTTTTCATGCATGCTCCTGCACCATCATGCTTCCCCTTTCCATGCCCGGCCTCACAAAAGTTCCACATATGTTGAACACCTATAATGAGATGCATCCAACACAAACATTAGAACATGCACGTGTTCTTGAACTATGCTACATAGTTATCTGACCATATTATATCTGACCATATGCTATGCCCCTTTGATCCAAATCACTATAAAACATCTAGAAGAAACCTTGCACAAACTATAGATAATGTGTATGATCATCACTAATATAAAAGTGATACTCCCTCAATACCTTCATCTGGTCCTCTATTCTATTAGCTGCATGAATAAATGCTATATGTGCAAATATCAAAACCTATGTGGATTTGTAATACTGTGACTACATCTCACACTGTGGTTGTGGAGAATAGTTCTCTACAAAGTCAACCGTTGATGCTATGCTTCCAATTGGAAAGGTCTCCTTCCATAGATTGAATTGTCTATCTAGCCATCGAGCTCTATGGGTATGCCTTGCATACTCATACACTAGATTCTCATGAAACATTGACACAAGCTAATACAATGGAATCTTCTCAATAACCAAATCACACATTTTTTCTTGAGATCCATCTTTTGTAGCATATTCCATTGTTTTATACTTATTGAAATCTACTAGTTTTTGTCCCACCTCATCTGTGCTTTCCATATGTTGGCATACTGGCATTTATTGGAAGCCACCGCAACACTCACATGAACCATCCAAGCATGTTGTCCTATAGAATATTGGCCATCCTCTATTTGACATAAATTTTTTGATAAGAACTCTCTTGAAGATTTTTTTGGGGCTTCTATGCCACAGTCCTACAAAACATCATTAGTATGCAAATCTAAACATATAGAATGATAAACATCATAATGCTTAGAGAATTCAATATGTAGTCTACAACAACAAGTAGTGCATGTGTGATTTATCTTGACATAAAAAGGTTTAAGCATTTCAAAAAATCTTTGAGAAATACTAATTTGAGGATAATCATTTTAAAATTTACGAAAAAATTAGGTTTGAGTCGTATCCAAAAAATGCTTTGGATGTGGCTCACAGTTCCGACTATCGATTCTCCTTCTTACGTCATCCCTTTGATTCGGAGATTTCCTTGTATTATCCTTGCAATACTCTTCAATTAGTGTTCTCAATGCTTCAACAACTTTTTTATCTTTATGTGGCAGTCTTCCTGAGAAGGTTCATAATTCATTTGAATTGGTGCCCTCAATTCTTTGTCACCTTTGAACAGCTTTTGATAAAGTTTTTCTACTAATTATCATTTGTTCACTTGTCTTTTTGATCAAATGAGATCTTTTTGTTTGATAGATTACCAAATTCGATGTAATGACATGTTGGGTGACATTACTATCCTTTGAGCATGAGGTCTTACCTACACTCTCATAAGTATCCATTAGATTCTTCACAATAGTATTTTCACTTGATGCATTTGATGTTCTCAACCCAAGAGTCTTCATGATGATTTTGTACTTTAAACCTCGGATCATTTGAACAAATAGTTGAAATCTTGTGGTCTCATTTATCCTTTCAAAGAATATTTTCCAAATCTTATCAACATATCTTCTACAAGTGCATTCTGGAATCTTACCTTCCATGTGCTACAAAATATCCTCATCAATATTAATCAAAAACTTTGGCTTTCTATGCAAAATTCTAGGTGGTGTTCTCCTAGGTACATACACCTCAACATTATCAATTTCATCAATATTTAATTTAGGTGGGATTTATTGTCTACCTTCAATCAAGGGTGGAGTAGAAGACATACCTTGATCTTCACATGGGGATGATGGCATACCTTCTTCGTTAAATTCGAGTGATGATGTACACTCAACTTGAGATGCGATGGATGGTGTCAAATCATATTCACTTGTGGTAGATGGTGTCCCTCCATATTCGGTTGTGCTTAATGGTGTCCCTTTGTATTCACTTGCAGTAGAGGGTGTGTCTCCAACTATTGTATTTGCATATGTCCTAGCACAACTCTTTCACATTCATTCCCTTTGTGCTACCAATTTCTTTTCTCTTTTTGATGGTTGAGGTTCCTCTTCAATTGGCTTATTTTCATCAATCATTTCCAATTTCTTATTTTCACGATATGTTTCCACCCATTCTCTCTCTTTTTCTTTGAATTTTTCATACTCTTGTTCATTTCTTCGACATGGCAGATAATTTTACTTATAGCATGGTAATGAGACGAATATTAGTTCCTCAAAAATGTATCCACTAAAATAAATGAAATATATATGTCATTCAAGGCTTCATAAATAGAAAACATAGGTGATGAGGAAGCTTTACTAATGAGGTAATTTAGAAGTAGAGATGAAAACCAAAATAGTTTAAATAGGTAGTAGAATTATCAAAATGTGCAAAAAGTGCTAAATTGTGAAATTAACAAATAGTGAAGGGTTTAATGTAGACATGGGAGGCTCAATCACAACCAATTTGAAAATATTCCTTTAAGAGGAATATAACAAGATTAAGATGAACTATTTGAACAAACCAAACAACCCTCAAATCTTGGCAATCATCATAATTTATATTTCACACTTTCACCCCTTGAACCCTAGTAGTAGTGGAAACTCAATTTTTTCCCAATAACTCAAATGTTCTCCAAAACATTGGATAAAATCTTCATAGTTTTAGACACCCATTTTAGAGTTATTACACATATCTCAATTTAAAGTACAAGTCATTTGGACCAAATCCCCAAAAATACCTCTTCTAGGTTGACCTAATTAGGTTGATTAGGCCTAATTTACAAAGCAACATACCCTCAAACTTATCATAGGACCTTGAAACCTTGGAGAAACATTTCTTAGGTTCCCAAACCTCCAAAACCGAAACTAGATTCCTTTGGTATGGAAAAATTCATGCCAAACCTGAAAACCCTTGTTTTATGCACTATTGAAGAGGGTTTATTGAATTTTCTACTTCCACAACCTCCCAGACTTTAAAACCAACTTGAAAAAAGGAAATTAACCCTACACATTCCTAAAAGTTTAAAACATCATGACCTTCCATAGAGATTCTTCCAAACCCTAGGCCTAAACCCTCATTCACATGCATTTTTGTTCACAAAACTCACTATAGTAGTAGGTTTATTACTCCTATTTCTTTCCTAGCACTCAAATAATGCATCCTACACTTAAATAAAACATCATAGGGTCACTTACATCAGTTACAGGTCAGGAAAAAACATGAAAACAAAGAAAATTACTGCTAAACTTGAGATTTCAATGTATTTTTTTCTCAAAAACTTTAAATCAAACTTAAATTTTGTGTCTACATGTGATTTAAAGGATTCTTCTTCACATCCCACTAACCAACTACCTTGCAACTAAATTTCAAACCCTTAATGACCGTTGAAGGCCAAGTTTACATCATTTACACATGATATAACAACAATATTACTCATATTGTAATTTTTCACCCCCAACACCTATAACTCACTAAAACCACACAAATGGATTGAAATGAGCCGTATTATATCCCAAAAACACTAATATTGCACACTTTACATGTAAATTCAAAAAAATTTCCTTCAAAGGTTACAAAGATACTTTAGTGGAAGATCACCATTTTTCACATTTTAACACCTAAACTCAAGAAATCAACCTAAGACATGCTTAGTGGTCTTGATTGACCTTATTCAAAACAAAATATGCTCAAAGACTCATCCACCTACCTAGTAACCTCCTAATTACCATCAAATGATCAAATTAGGAGGATGAGGTGTAGGTGCTCCTGCACCAGGGTTGTAAAAGTGTATTAAAGAGGGAGACCAATGGTCACCTCTTTCAAATTTTAGTTTTTGAAGTTGAAGTAGTTTGTTTTAGGATGGAAACATTATCAAAGGCCATGAGAAACTTGAATGGAGGATGATCCTTGGATTGGGTGTCAAACCAAATGAGGAAATGTTGAGATTTCCTTAAGAAAAATGAGGTTTTGGTTAGTGAAAATGAGTTTTTGAGTTGGGCAGTGTTATTTTATGTTAGATTGAGCATGAGTAGGGTATTTTAGACTTGTTTCAACAATTTTCAAGTTTTAGAGTGTTTGGAAAATGCTACTTTCAATAAAACCTAGGGTTTCTAAGCCTAGGGAGAGGGTTTTATGGTTTGGGTGGTAAATGATTGAATGTTTGCAATATAACACTGTAATTTGAAGTTTTGATAGATATAAAGTGCTTCCCCAAGGTTTTAGGATATTTGGACAAGTTTTGAAGGTGGTCTCTTTGTAAAAGTGGGCTAACTTGGGCACTTATAAGCATAGAAAACCTAATTTTTGTAGTTTGGTATAAAACAAGCATTAGTGATTGTTGGATATGTTGAAAGGCTTTGTAATGGGTCCCTGATGTGTGTTGTGTTGTGATTTTAAAGGTTGTGTGAGTGGAATTATACCTAATTGAGTGACTTTGATATGCTACAAGGGCCAATGTGAATATGTTGAATGAAGAGGTCCTGATGAAAATGTAATTTGAAAATTGTGTTTGTAGATTGGAGTTGTGTGTTTGTGTGTTGTAGGCCTCCCCCTACTGCATTAGGAGTATATTCCAATTTTTTAGAGACATGTATGGAAAATTTTGTAGCATAGACAAGGCAATCAACTAGTTTGTATAATTGTTTGACAAAATACCTCAATGAAAGCTTTGAAAGCATACACAAAGTAAGTCAATTGTTAAATAGAAAAATGCCTTAGAGAGATGTTTAAAAATGAAATTGGAAAGTGTATAGAATTGTGTAATTTAAAATTTCCATTGACAACCAAAGGTTGTAACATGACATCCAAACAATGATCAACATGAAATATGAAAAACAACAAAAATGAAAGCAAGCCATAATATAATGAAAAAAAATGTACAAATACTTCACATACCTAAAAAACCAGAGTCTCAAATGTAGGAGTTATACCCAATTATGTAGCCTTTGGTTCTTCTTTCCTAAAACTCAACAATTTGACTTAAATCCAAAAGCTTGTTACCCTCCAAACTTCAATTGTATATTAGTTATCACTAGAATTAAAAATTGAATTGATATTATATGTCTTTGAATGTGGAAACTTTTCTATTTCATGCAAAGGTGGTGGAAAGATCATGAAAAAGGTGGTGGAATCTCATCTCAAAATCATGTATAGACACTTCACTCAATCATCAAAAAGTTACTTTTTTTTGGATCATGCGCAAAACCAGGAGAATATGCAAAATGTGGGCTAACATCACGGGTATATTGTGTTATTTTAATTTTTTTAGTGCAAGATATAACATGCTTGCATTA